>RHLO01000861.1:0-51490 GCA_003719415.1 Aspergillus olivimuriae
CATCGACACCGCCCAGTTCTACGCCAACGAGGCCGAGGTCGGCGAGGCGATTCGCGCCTCCGGCGTGCCCCGCAGCGACCTCTTCATCACCACGAAGATCCTCAGTCCCGCCGGCTCCCCCGAGGATACCTACGGGAAGCTGCTGGCGAGTGTGGAGAAGATCGGCGGCGCGGATGGCTATGTCGATCTCTTCCTGATCCATAGCTCGAAGTCGGGACCGGCGGGTCGGAAGGAGCTCTGGCAGGCGCTGGAGCGGTTGCTGGAGGAGGGCAAGACTCGGGCGATCGGTGTGAGTAACTTTGGAGTGCAGCATATTGAGGAGATGAAGAGCTATGCGAAGGTGTGGCCGCCGCATGTGAACCAGATTGAGGTGAGTTCCCCCGAGGTCCTTGGGAAGAGCGCAATCCATGCGCAAGGGGCGAATCGAAGGATGAGACTAACATGGTTCGCGATAGCTACACCCCTGGTGCCAGCAGCGCGTCATCGACGCATACTGCAAGAAGAACGGCATCATCGTGGAGTCGTACTCGCCCATCGTGCGCAACTACAAGGCCAGTGATCCGACGCTCGTCGCCATCGCAAAGAAATACGGAAAGACCACCCAGCAGATCCTCATACGCTACGCTCTGCAGAAGGAGTGGGTGCCGCTGCCCAAGACAGACAACGCCGACCGCATCGTCGCCAACGCAGACGTCTTCGACTTCGAGATCAGCGCCGAGGACCTGGCGACGCTGGATGACCAGGACCAGGGCAGCGCGGGAGCTATTGTGGAGGCAGTTGTGAATGAGTAATTTTCGTGCCAGCCGTGTATGATACCTATATATATGATGTGCTCCGGCCCTCGCGGGGGATGCGGGATATAATGCGAACGTGTTCATGATTCAATAATCGGGTCGCTCCATGAGGAATGCGTTGATGGACTGGAGGGTTGATCGCGAGGGATTGACGTCGTGTTTGGACGAGACGATCCACGCGAGACGCTGTCGGATGAATTGCTTGCTGATATGGGGTCGAGGAGCGGACGTGCTGAAGGTCCCTGCAGGGGTGGTCAGCGGGTCTCGAGACGGTCGAATTGATAATTTCTCACCGTTCTCATCGTAGAATAGACATATAATTGCTAGGATCGCCCCGGCCGAGAGGTCTTTTCCAGTTTCACAGGTGACAAGCAAGGACTGTGATGGATCGGGGCCGAGCTGTGCAGCAACGAATGCTTGAACCTGGTCCAGATGCTTGCGCAAGTCCCGACTGCCGAGCTTCAGGGACGCGCAGCCCAAATTCAAACGCTTGGGATTTTCCTCCGCGGCCTCCGGACGGCCATTACAGTCGATGATGAGATCGTATTGCCCACTGTCGGTGACACGCGCATCACTCGCGCTGATGTAGAGATTTTTAGTTGGCGTGATGAGGGTGGCCTGATGGCCGACATTCCGCTGACGGTGGTGACTTTCCACCAGCTGCGCGATGAGCTCGGGGAGATCCTCCTCCTGGGTGCGGAAGAGGAGATCCCTGTTGGGCCAGAAGACCGGGGGGGTGAGTCCGTGGGCCCAAGCCTCGCTGTCATCGCCGGCACCCTGGATGTAGCCGCCCTCTGACATTTCTGCGCCATGCACCCGTTTGGACGCGGAGCACAACACGAACAGGTGGTACTCATCTCCTTTGCGCAGATCCGTCGGGTGGAAATAGGCGCGATTCGCCCATGCGACCCGGATGGGTTTGCCCAGTTGCTGCCTGAGATCGGCCAGGTCGAGTTTGAGACTCTAGAGGTGTGTCGTTAGGACCACGCGGGCTGGGGACCAATCGGTAGACGGGACCTACCTGCAGCGAGCGGACAAAGCCCTCGATGCGCCGCTCAATCTGCGACTCCTCCGAGGGCCCTAGGAAATTGGGCGGGAATTGCACGGGGTGCAAGGCCGTGTCGGCGGGAAAGAGAGCGCGGTTGATGACGGCACACCAGATGGGGACGGTTTTGGACAGAGCGTCCGGCATCACTGGATGCTGGTGAGACTGGATGATATGAGGCGAGGAGGTGAGGGGACTTACACTTGCCGCGGCGTGTGGAATCCACTATGATGCATCTGTGGGAGTTATTGGAGGTGGCCAGTCGGAAGGAAGTATAAGGATTTCCGACATGGATGGATGGGAATGAAGGGACTTACCCCCCATGGCTCCGGGCGAGAGGGAGAATCTGCAAGTTCAGTCGACGGAAGCTAAAGTCCCACTGGCCCGTGTGGCCGTCAGTGCTTTTGAAATAGGCGCTTCCGGATTTGGCTTCGGGGGAAATATACCAGCTGCCACAGCGTTCATTGGCGACGAGAGGCAGCTGGTAGTAATCGGCGACCTCCCGCACAAAGGCGGCATCCGTGTCGATGGAGCGGAGGCGGTTCGTAATGGAAAGGGCGGATCGGCGCAAGGAGGAGAGGGTTTGCGACACAGTTTGTTCGCGGGAGGGGAAATGAAGGGAGTCGAGCGAGACAGGGTATGGGTTCGAGTCGCTCATAGTGGGCAATCAGGTCGGAACCCGGACGGGTGGGTAAGGGAGCCCGAGAGGGGAAAACAACGGGAGCAGGATGCGGTATCACCGGGTGCTGCCCGGGATCGGAAAAGAAAGGAGAGCTGACGGGGGCTCGAGGGTTAGGGGAGACACTACCACGGCATCATCTTGTGGTATACCGGCGCAACGAAAGGGAAGGAATTCCAAGGAAAAATGAGCCGGAAAAAAAGGGAATTGAATGGGATGTTGGGAACAACCAATCAGAGGAAGGGTTTCATGGTCCACTTGAGATGGAGAAACTAAGATATTATGGAGACATCCTTAGTATACAGAAAAGCACCCCCGGTGGAGCCAAGAGGAAACATTCCAGCAGGTTCGGAGTATCCAGCAGAAACACATTGGTCCAGGAAGAAGACGGATGGTGTTCCTGGCATGTCATGGTATCTCAGGTCCTCTTTCAGAGTGAGGGACAACGCTTGTCATGACCCAATCTGTCTATCGCCTATGCAATAGGGATGCAGGATGGATGCAATGCGCTGTACGCCGAGGGAGTCGATGCAAGATGAAAAATCCTATGTGGATGAAAATGGTCGGTACTATCACAAGCAGATCGGGGCCGGCCATATCAGGTCCTCCTATGGACTCCGTCTGCATGGGCATGTTGGTGTCCCGACACTCAGCAACCCTGTGTTGCCCAGTATGGCATAGTAGACCTGGAGTTTTAGCTCTGACATCTCATAAACACCACTCTCGGCCAAAGTAGCACGTCGGAGTAGTTAGTAGTCGCCATTGGAATTGGTGGCTTTGTCCAGGGACGGACACTAATCCTTCAGCCTGGCCATCTGGCGGGCGCGACAGCTAGGCATGGACGACTGTCCTCCGGAAAACCTGAGGGAGATTGTCAATTGAGATCCTAGTATGCGCATTGTAATAGGACTGGCCAGGGAGGTATCCTAGCACGTGGGTGGGTGATTTCGGCCCCTCATGATGGGCAGAGCATTGGGCTCGTGTTGATCGTCGGAAGAACGGCGTTCGGGGACGCTAGAAACATGTTGCATGAGATGTCCATCCAAGTGCATGAAAGAAGAGAGAGAGTCAAAGGTGATTTTCCATTTCCCCTTGAAGTATACCCGATATTTGATCAGACAGTACTGGTCTGGTGGAAACGGGAAGAAGGCCGCGGGCAGAGGAGTCGCTAACGTCACTGGCAGCGTCAGCCCCGCCAGGTGGGCCTTGCGCCGCGAGAGCCCAGGGTAGCCCAGGTCCCAGTATGCGCTTTCTCGACGAGACCAGACTGCAGCGTCATGCCTCCCCCCCGGCTACTTAAACCTCCAATTTTCCCCTCTCCCTCTTCCCATCTTGTCTCACCACACCTCTCCTCCCCTCACCACCACACCATCGGTGCCTCTTCCTCCGTGAATCTCCGTCACTCCTCGCCAAACCCCTCAACATCTCCAACTTACCTACCTTTCCAACACCTCAATTCATCCCACCCCTCTCCAACCCTACCCTACCGCCATCATGCCGAAGGTGCGTCAATCCTCTACTCACGAGCCCCCACAACTCAGATAACTAACATGTCACGATGGTAGATCACGCAAATCTTCTTCGATTGCGATAACACCCTCGTCCTCTCTGAGGAATTGGCCTTTGAGGCCTGCGCCGATCTCGCCAACGAGATCCTCGAGAAGCGCAACATCCCGGATCGTTACACCGGAGAACAGCTCATCCAGGACTTCGTCGGCCAGAACTTCCGCGGCATGATGGTCTCCCTTCAGGCCAAGTACAAGTTTGAGATGTCACCGGAGGAGCTGCAGGAGTACGTCACCAAGGAGGAAGACAAGGTCATCGCCAAATTGACCGCAAAGGCCCAGCCCTGTGTCGGTGCCAGTGAGGAGCTCCAGAAGCTGTACGACTCTAAAAAGTACGACCTTGCCGTTGTCTCTTCCTCTGCCCTGCGCCGTGTCGTCGCCTCCATCAAGAAGGTCAACCAGGATCAGTACTTCCCCTCCGACCGCGTCTTCAGTGCCGCCACCTCCCTCGAAAAGCCCACCTCCAAGCCCGACCCTGCCATCTACCTCCACGCCCTCAAGGTCTGCGGCAAGAAGGCATCGGAGACCGTCACCATCGAGGACAGCAAGTCGGGGGCCCTCAGCGCCATCCGCGCAGAGATCCCCGTCATCGGTTACGTCGGCAGCTACCCTGGCGACGACAAGAAGATCGAAATGGCCCAGGAGCTCGAGAAACTGGGCGCCAAGGTGATCATGAAAGACTGGGCAGAATTCGAAGATTGCCTTGCCCAGATTGAGTCCCTCCAGGCGTCTCTCTAGACGGCTGACACCACTCCGTTTTGTTTGATTCTCCACCTCCTTTGTTTCCTTTTCCTTACGGACACGAAGTCATGAAAGCCAATGCATTTGCCGTTCTCGAGCCATACCCATAGTTCTCTTCCGCATCAGCGTTCGTCGCATCTGACCGGGCTCAACGATCGAATTCCCCGTTCTCCGTTGACCTTTTACAGACCGCCACACCCACAATGCTTCTTCTCGTTCTACCTTCGAATTTCTGTCAACGATCGGGAGCCGTGCGTTATTACTCAATTTTCTACCATAGACAGGCCCTACGGTCAGCGACACCATGACTCTGCATGTGTCTACTAGCCTGTAGAAATACCATAGAAAATTTCTCCATATGTAGTCTCTCTCTGCTCACCTTGTGTATGTGTAGCAATATCCCCAACCATAGACGTATATGTAGAGGAGCTTCAGCAGCCGAGTGAAGCGTATTAATGTACTTGGACCTAACAACACATGATCGTACTTCACGTTGCGACAACTCCCCATCCTCAATCCAGCATGGGAGTCAGTGCCCGCCCATTCCTAGATAGCTTGCGGGGGAATCATGCACTGGCAACGGAGTCACGAGGCGTGATCTTGGTTCACTTGTTTGGGCTATATTTGGCTTTGAACTCGTCAGTTCTGGAAGCACATGCCATGAAGTCTTGTGGAAAGGTTTGATCTTGTCGTAGAAGTTCACGACTATACTTTCTGTGGATCACAATCACCTCGCATATAGCTGACATCCATATATAGGAACATATGTGCAAACATGTATGCACGAGTGCTCAAGTGACGGTGTGCAGACTGCATAAGGTGTAACGAGGGTGGGAATCTAGACCACGTCTCGATCATGTTGTCGACCGAGGCCTCGATATGTTCCAAGGAAGCTTTGATATACATCTACCTCCAGACGAAGAAACAGCAACTCGATACGAATACACCCTTCTTCGCCCGTCAAGCTCAGCTCCAACAACCCTTACTGGTCTTTAAACGGCCAAACCTTCATCCACCGACTCTTTTCCTCATCAGAACTCGAGTGCTCACGCCAGAACTCTTCTGAGCACCGTTGCAACCGTACCTTCAGACCCTCATAATTATCATGACTGACCCATCCATCCCATCCTCGATAGGCACCGACCTGTCCCAGGAATTGGTCCAGCAATTCCACACCGTGCTTCCACTGCAACTCATCTTGTCTTTGCCGTTCCTTGTCCTCTTCAGAGAAAGAGATTGGACAATTTGAAGACGAACTGATGTATCTCGTCCATTCCTGTTCCAATCCCATCAACATCCCTTGTACAATTGGCTCCCCGTCACTGATCAACGATCCTGCCAAGCCCATGATCTGACCCGGTAGTGAATCTCGATACCGTAGCGCATCTGCGACCTCTGGACACTGCCGGATCAGCTGAATCTCGTAGAGCTTGTACAATGATTGAGCCGCGCGGAGCTTCTTTGCTTCGAGCTGGTCTTCCGGGCTGAGATCGTCGAAGTTCTCGTGTAGCTGGATGGATTGGAGTCCTTCCGGGATCGGTCCGTCGAAGTCGATTAGACTGGGGTGTCGCGCTTGCAGGAATAAGGGTGATAGGTTCACGGCCTGCCAGTCAATGATATGGAGGATTTTGGTTGGCTGTGCTGGATTTACGAAGATGTTTTCTGCGTGGAGATCGGGATGCCATAGAGCAGGTTGTGAAAGTCGCTCGTTCTGTGGCGGGAGGAATGGGATGGTCTTGATGTAGTTGTTTAGTACTTCTTCCTTGGATTTCCTTGTAGGCTGATACTGGTGCGGTCCGTGGAAGAGGCCTTGTTGATGAGGAAACTTGGAAAACTTCTGGATACAGGCAAGTTCACGCTGAGCGCGGGAAAGCATGTAGTCTTCGATGGATGGCCCTGTGAAGGTATCGGTCAGCTTCGCTCTGGAGAGTCGACTGAATACTATATGAGACATACAAGGTCCTCTGTTTACATCGACGGTATCTCTGCCGTCATCAAAGAATGCTCGGTTCGTGGTAGGCCCAACTGCAAAGACTGGGTGACTGCCGTCGTCTCTTGTGTCACAATGGACGAGCTGATCTTCCGTCACCCCTTTGAGATTTTCAGCATAGTATAGACTCCCGTACATAGGAGACTGAACAGAGGAGAGCGCCTTCTCGACTGTGGCCAATTGCTTGAGGATTTCGAGTTTTTCTGGGCCGCGAAGGCCGTCCCAAACCCTACCCAATTCAACTCCTTTACTCCGCTCCATAATGATGTACTCGGCCCCCACTGGGTTGTCCACTGTAGAACTCCATTTGTAAACCTTTGGTGCGGGGATCTGGAGAATATTCCGGACCTAGCTTATACCATTAGAAAATGCCATCAGGTAGCATATGGAACTGTAAATAGACCAAAAGCAACTCACATAGTCCATCGTCGCTACCTCACTAGCCGTGGTGAAATGTCGAAGTCCAGCATTTGGATTCGGCAGCTTGGCAATCACCTCTTTCCGTCATCCATCGTAATTAGGAATACCTTGTTGAAGTTACCTTCAGGGAGCTTCTGAATCTCCACACAGGCCTTTGATCCGGTGACTTCTGTGGCCGCTTGAGCAAGCCCTCCACAATCAAATTTGACATAGCGTCTGGCAAGCTGGTCTTGTTCATTCCAGAGCCATCTTCCAGAAATATATTGATAAAAATCCTCGGGATCACAGTTCTTCAAAGAGTCGCCATTGCTCTGGCTAGTGAGAGTCGAGAAGGATCTCGTGTTGTTGGATCGTATGAGCGATAGGTATACTCCCCGAATCCACTTTGTATGATGTTCTATAAACTTAGTGATAGACACTCTGCGATGGCTCAATAAGGATAAAGACATCAATAGCGCGGTGATAATCTTGATGCGAGTGGATGGCCAGGGGGGTGGTAGTTAAAGCAAGGGAGAGGCGAAACGAGTGGCGGCAAACACACATATGACCCGTCTGTCTCAATATCGAAAAGCATGTCTGAATACATTTCGAAATTGTGATACATGCCTCCTTTCGGACATCTCATAACACCCACCGAAAGAATGGCAGAAGATCAATGACCCGCGAGCTCGTACAGAGCAGATCACCTGACCATGCAGCCCAAAGCGGTAACGCCGATTAGGCCGATAAGACCGATTATCGCAGCCCGCCAATTGTCATCCCAAACACACCGCTCCCCTGTATTCTTATAACCACAACCAATTCCCGCCGTCTCTCTCAGAAAAACTTTCCAATCCTCATAGAATTCCAGTCAAGATGGCGGACCGCACAATGGCAGACTCGAAGCAGATTTCCCGGGGCCCTTTGGTACGTTTTGTCCTTGTTTCTGGCCGCTGCTGGTGGACGCCAGGGTGCGGGGTCCTTTGACGTTTGCATGATGATTAGTGTTGACGTTCCGATGCTGATTTGCTTCTCCTTATTATTCTAGGACCCGAAGGAAGCAAAATGGACGCGATTGGTCAAGACGACGTATCAAGATCCCATGGGAGTTGAGCGAACGTGGGAGTCGGCTGAGCGACAGGTGAGCTTCACAGGCCATTTTGGAATTTGAATTCTTGCGCTTTGATAAGGTTTGCACAATATAGGCCTATGGTATCTCTGACTCGAGTATGATTATCTCAGACCCGCCCCAAGGATGTCGGGATTGATGGCGTCGGCATCGTGACAATCCTGGACAAGCCGTCTGGACCGGAGCTTCTCCTGCAGAAGCAGTATCGACCTCCCATTGACATGATTGTAGTCGAAGTCCCTGCCGGCTTGATTGATGCCGGCGAGACTGTCGAGGATTGTGCGGTGCGTGAACTGAAGGAAGAGACTGGCTATGTGGGAGTTGCGTACCAGACGAGCTGCGTTATGTACAATGGTATGTCGACACATCGAGCACAATGAGGTATTGAGGACTCACTATGTGTTGCACCAGACCCCGGTTTCTGCAACACCAACCTCAACATGGTCCATGTTAGTGTGGACATGTCCCTTCCTGAGAACCAGAACCCCAAGCCGCAGCTGGAGGACAACGAATTCATCGAATGCTTCACGGTGCCTCTGTCGACCCTGTTCGAGGAGATGAAGAAGCTCGAGAGCGAAGGTTACGCTATTGATGCCCGCGTCGGAACGATAGCGGAGGGTATTGAGCTGGCGAAGCAGCTCAAGCTGTAGCTTCACGCGCAGCAGGTTCTCCGTCAACCCGTCTTAAGAATTGCTCATAGTTTGACATTGTTATTCATAGACACGGCGAAACCGTTCCACGATTGCCATCTATCAACGGCCCACCGGCATACTCGAAAATATCGGGAGCTATGGCGCAATGTAGGAATCGAGCGTAGGCTATATCTTCCCTTCCCCTTTCAGACCATTATACAATGCCCACGCTGCTAGGGTTTTTCCGTCTCGCATGCCTTCTCTCCACAGATCTTTCAAGGGCACTACTTTCAGCGTGATCTTCTCCCCATGTTGCCGTAGACCGGTCAAGCGACCCTGCAGTGCATCGATGTCTCCTCGCGCCATCCGCTTTTGACACAGGAACAGCGGAATGAATTCGTCGCTTCCCCCGGCGGATGGGTATATTGCCTTTTGCAACGTCTCCTCGTCCTCGGATTGCACACCTTGCAGCGCAAGAGACGTCATATCGACCAAGTCTTCCTGCGGAATCGTCAACCCTGTCTCCTCCTGAATCTCTTTCGCCGCACCACCCGCAAAAGTCCCACTATCATCCAGCATCCCAGCCGGAATCTCCGCAAAGGCAAGCGAGCCTGCAGGGATGCGGGGTTGGATGGTCATGATGGCGCGCTTTTCTTCTTCCATCGAAGAGGGGACATCGTCGGGTTGCAGGACGAGCTAGAGACACATCAAGGCAGGTCACATGTCAGAAAGGCTTTCCATGGCTTTTAGGGACTCTAGAAAGACTCGCTTACCAGCATTCCGACACTCCCACCGCGCAGGAACACACTGCCTGGGAGGGATTCTCCACTACCATTCGACACGTCGGCTTTTAGCTTGAGGAAGCCTAGCCGTTGACCTCCGAAGTAGTCAACAGCCTGGATATGAATTTTTCGTAGCTTGTAGGGGTCATCGTGGAATTCATGTGAGGCATTCTGCTGTCGCTGTAGAGAGCGTTGTAGCGTGGAGAACCAGATCTGAAAAGCGGGGAAGCGGAGAAGACGGTCTTTTGTGAGGTCGGGAGGACATTCCACTGGCACGGGAGAGGATACCTTCTCGTCTGAAATGGTGAAGGTCGATAGAGGCATATTGGAGAGCCGATGGACTCCTTGAGCGCGGGAATATAACGGTCGAAGGAGTGATGGTCGGAGCAGAGGCTGAATTGGCTGGAGGGACAGCCAGCAGGTTGCCTGCATGAATTAGTGGGTGGCAGACTATAAGATCTCGTTGAGTGTAGGTCGCAAGGCAGACTGGTAGGGACAGGCGGACTCTATTGTGTGTATAGACTGTGGCTGAGGCTGGGAGAAGGATTGCATAATAACCGTGAGTGGAGGCTGTGAGAGACGCGAGAGCTTGTGTGGAGCCGATCGGCCCTGAATGACGTCATCCTTGCCTAGCCCCCGCAAAGTGGACGTTCGGGATGTGCTTAGAAGCTTGCGGATAAGAAATGGAGCATCGTGGCCAGGGTGAGTAGAGATTACCTTTCTAGCAGCAAGTATATCTGACAGATCGTTGAACAAGGACCAAGAGAGTCCGACGAAAATATAAAAGAAGAGAAATGCGTCTACACTAACTAGTGAGAACCGGATCATTGCATTGCCTCAATAGTCATGCCTAAATTCTGTCCAGTGTCGGCCTGGTGATTAGCGAACTATACCGGCATACTACGATACATTGTCTTGAGTCCGACTAATGCATTCAATTTCCAAATATCCACCCATTACATGGTGATACATCGCTGTTTCGGAGTGGCGTTATCGTTCATCAAGTCTGCCTATTCAATGGCTGACACGAACTCAGCATCAGCTGATAGAGATTCACACTATCCACAGCCACCTACCCAATGATTCGCCTCGTCTGACGCCCCTTTTACAGGCTGGATCTGTCCAGACTTCATTTACTGTTTGGGCTGCCAAACTTCTGCCAATATTAAGGTTTCGCCGAACCCCGGGAGAGTCTATGCGGGACGAACCTCGCATTCGGTGCGACTCTGCAATTCGATACCAGAAGACGAGAGACAGCCCTGGAGGTCTGTGCGCTTTGGTCGTGACTGATATTGTAGCTTTATCTCGTCATGAAATCCACGGCGTCCCTAAAATGCCATGCTTCAGCCTAACGGACTCCTCGTCTGCGGATGATGACTTGCTCATCATTGCTACTCTCTCAAGCGTCTTCCTTAGCCTCTGAATCGAGCTCCTAGCCCTGGTCATCTTCACGACACAGAAATACTGTGAAGAGGGATGAGTGTGCTTAGATGGCGCTGGTTCCGAATGTATTCTGTACCCTCTGTGGCATAATATTGCTTCAACAACCTCGCGACCAACCCCCCGATCCTCAGTGCCCTTGGTATGCAGAGGCGCAGGCAGTCTTTACCGATGGGCACAATCTCAAAGATGTCAGGCTGAGCGGAGTTGGGATCCTCGGTTCGGCCAATGTTCTTTTGGCCCCTCTGGACTACAGGCTTCACTACACCGAATCTGATGAATTGGACGGCATCACGTTAATGCGATATGATGTACCCCGGTGGGGGTTTGGCTTTCATCACTCGTGTTGGCGCTTGTTGTTGGCACGACTCGGTACAGACTTGGACGAGTCCGAGGTGGCAGTCTGCGTCTTCAGGCAATTCTTTTGCATGCCATGTTCCAACCAATCTAGTTTAGATTTCGGGCATGATTATAGTGGTGCAGCACAGACCCATATCCTCTATGGGACACCGGCACCAATATCAGCACTTGACTCCATCTACGCTGATCCTTGGGCTATCTCCTTGGATGAGCTCGAGATGATAGCCTCGCCAGTACGGAAGATCCAGCATGCGTGGTCAGATGTTAGGACGAGGAACGGCTATCTGGGCCGATTACCAGAGGAATTACTACATCAAATCATTTCATATCTTCCTCAGCCTCAGGTAAACAACCTGCGACTTGCCTGTCGAGAGTCAGCACGGATGCTAGACTTTAGCACGCTCCCGCTCTCCTTCTGGAGAAGTCGATTTCTTCTCGGTCTCGCTGCAGATTTCTTGTTTGCTGATACGCAAGAAATGAGGGATTGGGCCCGGCTCTACAAGGGGACACAGTTGTCTCTCTTGTCTGATGACCTGTCTTTGAAGAACCGCAAAAGAATTCGCGGGCTGTTCGAAACAATCGCCTCCCTCGTCGAGCTTGATAGGACGCGCGATCTTCGTTTGACCTATCACCGACTTAATCAATCGTGTCTTACGCATAACAATGGAAGCTCGGTCTCGACACAAATGACCTCCCTTAATCGCTGCGGTCCCATAAGCAGTGGTTACCGTACCTTGTATCACGACTTAGCTTGGTTATACAAAGAAAAGCTTAAGTCAATTTCTGTGTCCACTGTCCAGTTCGGCGGTGAGACATTCATATCGGGATTCTTACTGGTAGGACAAAGTGGTGGTGGAAGTTCCCTGGGATACTTCAATGCTCGCCAAAATCCCGATACCGTTATCCTCGAATCGACAATTCAGAAATGCGAGGTTGCATTCTCCTCTCGAGGAATGGTGGGATTGAGATTGATGTTCTCAGATAGCACATCATCGTCATGGATTGGGAAAAACAAAGGAGAAGAAATCGCTCGTGGTATCATTACAGTGCCTCGGGATGGAGCCTCTACAATGCTGAGGTTAAGCGTGGAGCTTGATGTGAGCCATCTATCTCCCGTCTTTTGCAGACCACATTCATTTACTGACAGAAGAGCAGTACTACAAAGTCATCCGCCTGGGATTTTTGGGTCTGAGAAAGCAAACACAAAACGACACGACATACTCGGAAATCTCCCCTGAGTCACAACTCTGGACTCCTGAACCTCCTCTGCACGAGGGCCTCAAAGTGACTGAACCCCAACCGGTAGACGTTGAACTGCCTTTCGACCCATTGGTGAATATAGACTTTGGTGGACCAGGTGGAATCCATCTGGATTCTCTCTCAAGGATTGTCGCTCACATGATGACTGCTTCTTGTCCTATCATTGGAATGGACTTTCACTATCAAGATGGAGCCGTGAAGACATTCGGACACCCAGGCCAGAGCGAAATATCCTTCTTCCTAGATGGACCTGGCGGAGAGCGGATCTCCGAGGTACAAGTAGTGCGAGGTGATATCTTGACTGGAATGAGTGCTTTTGGGGTGAGTTGAAACCATAGTCTACCGCAGTGCTTCTAACATCAAAAGATATCGACGACATATGGACGGACGGCATACTTTGGCACGACACGGTCCAGACGGCCAGGTGCGAACAAGAGAACCAAACTGGAACTTCAACCTGAATACCTACTTACAGGATTTGCTGCTAAGGTCAATTATAAGATACAAAATGATTCTCAATAGTTTCTGACATTCACTTGCAGACAGAACAACGACCAAGAGGCAGCTTCATCAGCCTTGGAATTCAAAGCCAGCACCTTGAGACACCACTTGGCATGGCAGATAGGTACCTACAAGACCAGTTCTATCCTGAAAGTCTCGACAATAAAGCAATTTGCGATTACCAAACCTATGCTCCATTCCAGGGTGTCCGCCGGATTACATCCTTTGTTGGCACAGATGGCAAATCACGCTCCGCTAGCAATATCTCAGGCTTCAAACTAGATTACAACACGGGACAACCTCCCGCGGCAGTCGGACAACTGATACAACAGTATGAGACTATTGAATTATCTTGCGACGAGCAGATTAATGGAATGAAAATATGGCTCGCTAGAGACCAGCAGCTCTCGAAAGTTACAAATGAGAACTTACGAAGTGGACGAGTCATCGCAATCGAATTGCGAACATCATTGCAACGATGTCTGCCATTCCGTCCGTGCGAGCCGCGTACCCCATTGAGTGAATGCACTATGCATCAATTTGCGCGGTCAGAAAACGACGGACTTGTGAGTTTGGATATCACCTTGCGTTGGATGAAGCTAATCGTGCTAGATGGGCATTTGCTGGGTCTTGAACTCATGCTATGACAGTGTTCGAGCTGTCATGGAATCGGAGAAGAATGCTCCGTTCGTTCCTCTGTCGGATGAACAGTATGATTCGGCGCCGACTATGTATCCAAGGAATTGACTGAACATGGTTGTGGGATAAAGAGGATACCCTCTGTATTTGAACCAATTTATGCAGAATTTAACGTCCCGTCATGTATGGAAGACTTATTAGTGACATTTTCATGTGCAATCTGCTTTACCCAAACCTTTGGCAAAAGGAATATGAAAGCTGCATTCTTTATATACATACATACACCTACACAATAAACATATTCACACCCCCACCGACATTTTGTATACAACTTGACACAAAAAGGCGAAACTATATCTGGAACGCCTTCCATAACCTCTTCTCATACTTCTCCCTATCCTTGACCTTCGTCTGCACAAACTTCATAGCATCCACCCCCCAATACGCCATAATAATCCGGAAGAATGCCGGATCATCCAAATGCTCCTCCGCAAACCGCGGCTGAATATAATCATAAAACAGCTTAAACAGACCCATAGGACTATCCAACGCAAGCGCATACCAGAATGTGCCCTTCTCCCAACCCTGTCGCATAAGCGGATGGAGCGGCTGGCCAGTACCTGCAGCAACGATCCGACGAGAAAGGGAAGCTTCCTCTTCAGCGAAGACGTTCAGGAATTCCTCGTGGAGGTTGGGGTAGTCTTCAAGATCGATGTTGTCGACCGGCTGATCGGCGAGCCAGTACGGCGGCTGAATGAGTTCAATGGGTCGAGAACAGGCCCATTCTAGGTCGACGAGGGAGGTGACATTCCAGTCTGCGTCGACGAAGATGTTGCTGCGGTGGAGGTCGGTGAGGGCGAGGTGGAAGGGCCCCGCGCGGAGGTCTTTCGAGAAGAAGGATGGGTAGATGGTGCGCATGACGGTTAGTGCGGACATCTGGTACAGACAGTCTTCGACGTCGTGGACGGCGTTGGGCTGGTGGCGGAGTCGGTTCTCGTGGAAGGAGAGCATGTCGTGGATGTAGGTGTCGGTTGTGGTGTAGGTGAGGGTGCGGGGAATATCGACGGGGATCTTCTGGTTTTCGAGGTCGTGGATTTCGAGTGTAAGGGGCCGGTTTGTGAGGGAGAGATAGCCTTTGGGATCGATGGTGAAGGAGCCGATGCGGGGGAGGGGAATGCGTGCGGCGGAGAGCATGATGCGCGAGAGACCCCGGAAGAGGTTGGCGCGTTTGGTGGTATCATGGCGGTCTGTTTGCCAGGTTTCGGAGAGGAGGTTTCCTTCCACGAACTTCATGAGCAGGTAGCTGAATGACTCTGGTGTCGCTTTGCGGCTTGCATGGGGGACATAGCGCGAGGGTAACGGCTGACCGAGCCATTGGCGTAGTTGACGGCGTAGATAGAACAACATACGCGGGAGAAAGGGGAGATTATCGCATACGGTGTACTACATGCATCTCATGAGTGGGTGTCTCTACATGGAAGTGTAAGTGAATAGATGGGTATACAAGGGACGTACTCTTGTCCCGGTAGACACTCCGAAGCCGTATAGCTCGGGAATGGGAACATCAGGGCAGTTATCCTGCAACCAGGCATAGGTGCCTGCTTCGCAAAGAATCTTCTCGTCGGCATTGCCAGGATTGGTCTTTTCACCGACGCGGTAAGGCAACGGGAAGCGGATAATTACCCGTTCGGCGGAGGGGTGACCGCGCACGTCAACGGGGATGCAGAGGTTGAAGCTGCCATGGCGCCAGTCTTGCGGATCAGCGATCGTGCAAGAGCCTGTAGACGCGAGGTTGAGATGGTGCACAATGATCTCCTGAACGGCTTCGCGGTGCTTGTACAGGTAGTTGTAATAGCGAGTCTTTTGATCATAATAGCCGAGCTCATGCAGGATGTTCGACTCGCAGCCCTTGGCGGCGGAGTATGTAATATCACCGTCCAGCAGACGGCGATTGTTTAACATGATTTCGGCTTCAATCTTGAATCATCACTGGTTTTGTTGAGTGTCTGGGGAACTGTTGGCGCGTGCTGGAATCTCCGATATCGGGAACTCGCGCAGTTTACAAGCTATATCCCGGGATGTACACGGGAGATTGAAGCTCTAGTAGGTATCGTTAACAATGAAGCTCCATTCTGGTAAGCGAAACACGTACCAAGACGATCCCCTGTGCGAAGAAGCAGCAATTGCGGTGGGATGGCGGTGGTGGTTTGGGAGCGTCGGCGCAAGCTGGAGGCACTCCTGTTGTTGTGGGTGTTTGTCTGGTTTGTTTGGCTGTGGGGCCCCCACAACCCACGCAAAGCCGAGGTTCCTCTTCGGGATTGCTGAGCCCTAATTCATGTACAGAGGATTTACCTTCCTTCAAGATCAATTCATTCTTCACGCGAAGATACGTATTTACAAACTATTTATTTCACAAAGCAGTAATGAGCTTTCCAGTATTCCCACCGTCGAAAAGTTTCGTCCAAACGTGAGGAATCTCCTCAAACTTGGCCGGCACCAGGGTTTGACTGCTCTCATCTATATGGATCTTGCCGTCCGCAATCGCCTGTGTCAAGACGCTCCTCGCCTCATGAGCCTTGGCGAGGTAATCCAACACAATGAATCCTTGGATGCGAAGTCTCATAGTGATGACCTGAAACCAGTTCCGCAAAGGAACTGCATCCTCTCCATTGTAACTGGAGATTGCACCACAGGCAGCGATACGCCCGTGCATTGCCATCACCGGAAGCATCATATCAAGCGTTTCGCCTCCGACATTGTCGAAATACACATTCACATCGCCTTTGGTTGCATCTCTAAGTTCCTTCTCAAAGGATGGAGATCTATAGTTCAGGCCTGGTCCCAATGGTCAGCCATACACCAGCAAAGGTGTGGTCATGCAAAACTCACAGATATCAGCACCTAAGCTCTCAACCCATCGACATTTCGCACCCGTCCCTGCAATACCAATGACATTGCCGGCGCCAACAATATGCTTTGCAATCTGTACCACCATACTCCCTGTCGCACCTGCAGCTCCAGAGACAACAACTTTATCCCCACGTTTCGCTTCACAGAGAACAACCAGGCCGTAGTACGCCGTCAATCCCGTCCCACCCAGAGCCCCAAGATAGTGCGTTTCACTCAGTCCATGTGGTAGCGGCTTCATTAAAGTGACGTCTTCTTCTTTGACGACGGCATGTTCCCGCCAACCAGCGGACACCAGGACATGGTCGCCTTTGGCGGCTTTCGAAGAAGTAGATTCAATCACCTCTGCGATTACCCTTGCCCCCATGACCTGACCGACCGCTATCGGCTGGGTGTAGAGGCGATCGGCGGGAACATTAGCATCGATCCATGTTCGCTGTGCAGGATCATTGGACAGGAACAACGTCTTTACTAGCAGCTGGTTGCTTTGTAACGGAGGTAGGGTTTCGGATTTAATTGTGAAGGTCGGTTGGTCCCCTGTGATTGTAGGGTTCCCGACAGGCTTATTGCTGAGAACCCATGTTTGGGTTTCCTTCGGCGTTGACATTGTGATCTTCTGGTGGTATTGGATTGTTGTCTTGCATGGAGAAGGCAAACATGGGGTAGACTGTTTTAAGCGGGGTCTTATATCTCGGTTAAGCCCCGCAATATCAATCGAAACAACGTCATCTTACCACTATCATGGTGGTTATCTGGATGGAGTCTGCCGCGGCAGCTATCGCCTACCTAGGTTCGGATATGCGGGGATCTCTTCCCCTCCTCAAACGATGTATATCATAAATAAACTCACTCTAATGTCCTTCACCGAACGCTAAATCCCACTATAACTACCCACATACATACCTACATGACCGAATATGTCCGGTAAAGTCCAGTGCATCGTGGCCTATCCTTCCCGGACCTCGTCTGGAACTCCGGCCAAATTCGACATGGACTAGTAAGCATACATAGCCCCAACCCTCTACAAAAGTGAAGAAACTTACAATATACGTTCTTTCACAGCTACCTGTCGACTCATATGGCCCTGATCGACGAGTACTGGGGACCGCATGGGATGAAGAGTTGGCGCATCTCCCAGTTCCCAGCAGAGAATCCTCTGACGGGTGGAGGAACGCCATATGTTGTGCAGACCACCATCGAATGGGACAGCCTCGAAGACATGAAAAGCGCACTTACGGCACCGGATAGTCAGAAGACGAGGGAAGATATTACAAAGTTCACGGATGTGGTGCCTGAGATCTGGGTATCGAGTGTTGCTGGCGCCAAACCCTAACGGTGTGTGGTTCATGTTGGATAGTGTTTTATATAAGAAACACACATCTTATGTCAGTGAAGGAAGGCTTTGAGGGATGAGAACTCCTGATTCTCTAGATGCTCGCTGAGACGCGAGGATGAAAACAAAGGATATATGGGTGGGGTTATATGACTCCCTAGGTAGTATATAAGCTGTATACCACTAAGTGTTACTCCGTACTAGTTTCTAATACACCCAGCGAGGACTTCAAGATCATCATTCGCCCCAATTTCCCCATTCATGAGCCAAGGGACCACGAGGTCCTCGTCAAGCTAACCCAGATCCAAAACACGCTGGGAAATTTCCATAATCATCTGAGCTGCTTGAGCTCAGCTCGAAAGGCCTTCTAGCTCGGTGAAAACAACGCCTTCAGTACCTGCGCCCTCTTATACCTCTTGGGCTTCCCGTCCTTATCCATCCGATATTCTCCACGAGCGCCATGCGCCTGTTCAACCAATAAGCCGATCGCATCACACACCCCGCGCCCAGTTCTGGGTGACGCCTTGGCGAAGAGACAGCCCTGCTGGGTCGCAAAGGCCTCAGCTTCGGCTGTTGATACTGCGTGAGCTTCACCATGACCATCACTCTCTTCTCCCATCGCCATAATAAGAACCGCACCAAATGGCGCATCTCCGCTGCGTCCTCGCAACCTCTCCCAAACAACGACCAATTCCTCCCATGACTCTCTGGCCCCTGCATCGTACGTCAAAACAAGACAAACATGCTGCATTATTGTAAGCAGCGCCAAATTCGCAGCCCCCAGCCCTGTGGCGGCCGGTGCGTGCGTGAAAAAGACATTGTACATGTGTCCGTCGCACACGTAGTCCGTTTCCGAGTCCCCCGTCGGGTTGAACTCACTGCCGTATTCTGTTTCGCGCAGGAGGCACTATGTTTATATCATTAATATTGATGTTACTACTGCTAGGCGGAGGGATCGATAAACGGATAAAATAGATGGACGGGCACGTACATGATAAAGCCCCAAGTAATCCGTCGCCCCCCTTAGCATGCGCGACTATGGCGGTGATGGACGGGATTTCGGCATTGGCCTTGCGTAGGGTTGACATCAGGTGCGGTGACCGCTCCACCTCGCTGATGTGAAAGGCGCGCGGCGCTGCGGAAGAAGAAGCGGGTGTGTTTCCCGTGTTGCTGTTATCGTTCTCAGCTGCTTCCCTGGCCGGTGCTGAGGCTGAGGATGAGACTGCGGGCTCGCTCTCACTGGGCCGGCTGGTCCGGCTGCTTGCCTTCTTGCGCTTGCGGAATATATTCATGCTTTGGGAGGTAGTATCAGTGATGGGGTCAGGTGTGGTGAGGCGATATGGGTAAAGTGAGCGGATACAGCTAGGAGATGTCCTTCAACAGCATGGCCCCCGCTAAGATGTATAGTGCGCCACCAGAACTAGCATATTAAGCCCGTCGCCTTACTCACAGAAAAGGGGTCTTAGTCTAGAAAATCCATCTTTTTCTATATGATACTGACATCAAATGCCACCCTAGCATTGAACTATTAAGTATGAAGTCGCAAAAGATAGCAATATAAGCAGAGCTGCGTTAGAGTGAGTATATAAATCAGCGACGACACAGATGAGCGAAATAAGGATACGCAGAGGTCAGCGTGCTTAATCCACAGTTAGGCAGGGCACTAGCGGGGTCTCCTTCCATCCATGGCCTGGCAGAGGGGCACCGAGGAGATCATGAAGGACAGAGTGTTTTATATTGTGCTCCTCACAATCGACGTCCAAGTGGCAGTTAGCATTGGTGGCGAGGCGCAGATCGGGACATGGGACCAGGAACCCTATGGAGGCCTTGGTGTGTACTACGGCAGCGTCGCGATGAGAGACGCCAGCAGCAAGGTCATGATAACAGTCTAACGAGATGAGGAGTCGATTGCCATTGTTATAGGCAGATCCATGACTAGCACCTGTATTTCAGGCCTTAACGAGTATAAGTTTGCGACTTCGCCTGTTCGAACGGCTACTGAGCGCCCTGCGTCTGCCTCAACAGGGGCGTCGGCAACCCCCAACAAATTCGGAGATGCTGGCTACCCCCTCCCCGGAAAGAGTGGCTTCTTCACGGGTTTCTGCAGTTTTGACTGTATTTACGGATATTGCCGTGAACTAGAAACAAGCGCAATGCATATATGTACATGTAGAGCATGAAAAGAGACGTATTCTGGTCTTTGATTCAATTCCCAGACGGCAGCACCCGGTCTCCGGTCTATACCGCACTGTGTCCACTGCTATTCGCCATCAACCCACATTCAGAATTTTGAATTTGGTCCAAGCTGGACAGCCAGTAAACATGGTGATTTCGATTGGGATTGAGTTGCCGACGATCACTAGATCCGGAAGACTTATCCTTCATCGAGCAGATGAAATGGCGTATGGCGGGTAGAGAGCTTCCTCCCAATGCAAGGGTAGGTTCCAGGAAGGAGCTATACCATAGCGAGTAGCCCCGTTTGAATTGAGGCGGGATGTATAAGGAGGCCAGATACTTCGGGGCTGTATATGTGTTAGGAGTCAGCGTCGTGTGAAAAAGACGGATGACATGGTGTATTGCATACCAAGATCTATGTCGATATGGAGTGACGAAACAAACACTTGAATTTTCCAAGCTGCTGCAAAGCACGCCCTATCAAAACTACGGTCAGTGACGAGACATGTTGGAATGCAGGGTTGTCATACGCGGCTCCAAGGACAAATATCACTGCTATCGTCATGCGCCTCCGGAGCGGCAAGCGAAGCGTCGCAATCGGGAACAATGGGAGGACAAGTAGCATGACATCGAAGGTCAGGCTGATGATGAAGATTGGCAATTGGGTATGGACATAATAATAGTAAAAGGTGGGGTTTCCCATTGTGGTGTTTGGATTCCATAGAAGGTACAAGGGAGCCGGAGTCGTGGCGGGCAATATCGTGAAGGTAATAAAGAAAATAATTTGTAAGGCTATCAAAACCCAGACAGCTGCTCCAATGGCTGACATTGCTGTGGAAAACAGCCGTCGATAGAACAATAGGATCGAGATTCGGATCGAGCTGATCATGGCCGGATAAAACCATATTGATACCAACATTATCTACAAAATTAGCGGCGTTTCAATCGACTGGAAATCTTTGACGTTCCAGGAGGCTCTCTTACCCTAAAAGTGAGTTGTATTTGTTTGTATGTGGTGTCCTTGTCTTCGGTGCCCACGGATCCTCTGCAATTTGCGAGGACAACGATGGCTGACCATACCAGATAGATTATCTGTATGTCGCGTCAGGATGAGAAGAATGCCAGGGGGTTTGATTTGCGGACACATACAAACCCAGGAATCACTGTGTAGTCTTCGGGACCAAAAGTCCGAGTGCGAATCTTTTGGGTAAATCGTAATGACACCAGGATGATGGAGGTGATGCACAGAGTGACGAAGAAGATCGCGACATCATACTTCCGATAGCCCTTGGTGCCTTCTTCCGCCAGTGGAATCATCGTCGACGTATTGAAATTCATCGGGGCAACTCATCTGGTCGTTCCAGTGGCTTGAATGTCGATAGAGCATGCTTTTCTTGTCGCAGACCTCCAGGAAGGTGTCTTGGTCGGCAGTCCCAAGCTGCAGGCAGAGCTGACCAGGTTTATGAGACTCCAGAGCTTCCACTCCCAACTGACAGGGGACAAGCGAGCGATAATGTATAAGGTGGCTAGCCGCTCTGTTCAAGCGTTTATGCAACGCCGAACAGGGCCAGGTTCGACCTGTCACTTCATGCTTGTGGGCTGGACGTTGTGTGGCCATAGCTGGAAAATGCCAGCCATTGCAAAGATTGGGAAAAGACTCGTTGGACAAAGAAGACCACCAGCCGAGCGCCACCAGGATTGGCCAAGAGGATGAGTATTTAAAATCACACATCCCCTCAATCCCGATGTCGTTCATAGTGCAAACTCAAGTGTCGCGGTTTCTTTGTTCTTGACAACCCCGAGGACCATGGATCTGCGGCTGCGGCAGTGGATCCGCCATCGATCGGCACCTTGAGTGGTTGGTGCCATTCGGCGACCAAAGTACCACCCATGTTCCCTCCAGGGCAAGTGACATCTAGTAGACCCGTGCACGGCGAACTGTTCGTTTCCGCATTCTCCTCATCCGACTCGGGCAGAACGGTATTGTTCATAATTCGCCGTCTCCTGATGTGGGGCAGATGTGTGGAACTTAAAGTCTTAGACTCAACCCACTATCTCGCTCGGGGAGCAGAAGGGCAGTTTGCACACTGGTTGATTGGTAATCGTCTGGAGATTGGCGTCCCTTTGGCAGATGCTTCACGCGATCGACCTCTCTGCACTGTTCTGGGCCGGGGAGGACACCCGACGCATGC
Organism: Aspergillus olivimuriae; assembly: GCA_003719415.1. Taxonomy (NCBI): domain Eukaryota; kingdom Fungi; phylum Ascomycota; class Eurotiomycetes; order Eurotiales; family Aspergillaceae; genus Aspergillus; species Aspergillus olivimuriae. Next base: position 22,564 of record RHLO01000861.1, read on the forward strand.
CTGGTTTCCCATCACGGCGAAATGTGCTATCGATGTGATTGGCGGCAAATTGGCCCTTTTCCAAGAATCCGTGATTGAAGATCTCCTCGCATGAATTCGGAAATTGATGGGAGTGAGTATCAATGCCCCCAGTCGCAGAACAGATTCGATTGAGACCAATAATTCAGGGATCCGAACTATAGAAAGGGCGACGACAGAACCTGACGCATCAGTCATGCTATAGTCCCCGTGAGTATATGCGATAACTTGAGTGTCTCCCTAATCCAAATTTTGTCGAGAGAATTACGCTCTAAGAGCAACTCGGAGGGTACACAGACTCAAAGTGGCTCATCATATCGCATCCGTGCTGTGATGCGATTTGAGCTGGCGAGGATACAATCCCTTCTTGAGCCCCATAGCCAAGCAATACGAGGTTTCACGGATTGAAGTCACGTTGAAGACAATAAACGTCGTCAGTCAGATTAGATTCCACCTTCCTTTTGTCCAAAAAACCTAGAATTAGAAAAACACGTCTATCGTCAGCGATGAAGTCGAGGAAATAATTTTGACGGTCATCTGGCAGTCGCTAGGCTGGTTCATCACGACCAAGCTTGGTCTGTAGCTTTACTGCTTTCAAAAAATCCGCATATATGTTGCCTTATCAACCTTGGATCGCTTGTGATAGCGGAATGTAGGTTTTTCCTTCTGGCTAAAGGGTTGCTACGGTCTTCGGGCGTATTTGGTCCAGCCAGAACCGCGAACGCCTTATGGTTTTGGGTGAACCTTACGTCTATGTGGCGGGCGATGTATGCATCAAAGCAATATCAACAGTTAGACTCAGCGTACATCACTATCGGGAAGCCGATGATCTTCAACCACTTCGTTTTGACTCATCATGATCTTACATAGACCACAACCTCCTAGTTTCTCCTTGTTATCAGCTTTTGCTCCTGAACTGGGATGTAGCTAGCATTGTCCTCTTACCTTCAAAGCATGCGTCCATGTATAAGTTTCACACTCCCCAAGACCTTGATTGGATGGTGCGTCTATGCTGGTGTCTTTTTGCGTGGATTGGGTCCGGTCATCATGGAGGCTGACAAATGGCACCTACAAGATATGCGGTTTAAGTTCACCTGATTTCCCAACCGAAGGAGACACGAATACTTGAAAAAAACCAAGCGGTCCCTTTAGAGACCCTGTCAAGTCATCATGTGAGGTCCACGCGGTGGATCTTAAGTGCTTACTGGACGAAACGTGCCCCATTTCCCCTTTCTTTGTCAAGAAGCCAAAGATATGAAAGAACTAAAGTGGGGAGCGGTCAGTGTAGAGTTCGTATATTTCGATGTGGGAAAAAAGCGTGAATGAGTCCCCTGAGTCGTTGACCGCGTCCTTTTCAATTCGCCTCAATCAGATCAACTTCTGAGAACGCAAGTCGTCCTTGCAAGGCCGAGATATATAGAACGGTAGAACCTAGAGGTGAAAGTACGTGTCGAGGTGACTGTGACAGAAGACTGGCTGATGAGAGGTTTTATGAGCTCGGAACCTCTGAGAGCTACTCAAACAACAACAGCAGAGGGCTCTGCAGTGTAACATCAACCCCATCCTTGATTGCCTGTCTGATGTCTCAGTCAGATTGAATCGCGCTGATGGCGGCGAGACATCGGATGCGCTACACCGCCTGCTGAATGGGAACGAACCCACGTGACCATCCCACCACAGGGCTGCATAACGTGAGTCAGTGATTTGGCCTCAAAGTAGCCGTCAACCCCTCCTCATGAACTGTTGGGCTGTCCGCTGGCGTTTCCGTTTATGCCGCGTGCCTTTCACTCGGTAAGAATGGGCGACTCATCGCGATATCTGGAAATTCACTAATATCCTGCCTTTCCAGTTACAGAATGGCTTCCACAACTCGCGAACAACCGGCATGGATTCCCCCGCAAAAACGCCCGGACGTCCAGCTTCCCCCGCTCAAAATTTACAACAGCTTAACGCGCCGCAAGGATGACTTTGTACCAATCGACCCTGAAGGAAAGGTGACTACCTGGTACACCTGTGGTCCGACTGTCTACGATGATGCCCACATGGGCCATGCCCGCAACTATGTCTCCACCGATATCCTCCGCCGAATCTTGAAGGACTACTTTGGCTTCAAGGTGAAATATGTGATGAACATTACGGATATCGACGATAAAATCATCCTGCGCGGTCGTCAGCAATACCTGTTGGAGCAATTCAAGAAGGAACAAGCTGGCTCGCTGGACGGTCCAGTTCCGGAGTCTGTCTTGATGGCGACAAAAGCCGCTGTGCAGCACTATATCAAGAAAAACCTCCCGTTGTTGCCGGCAGACACCACGCCGGAGAGTTATGCGACGGAAGTTGATAGGGCGTACAAAAGGGTTTTCGAGGGGAAGGCCCTGGAGGGTGACGGTCCTGCTGGCGATAAGGAAGCCAAACTCAAGGTTCATTTCAGAACGTTGGGGTCTGCTGTGGAAGCTCTGCAAGCCCCCAGCAAGCTTTCGGAGTTTTATACTAAGACCGAGGATGTGCTGTTGCCTTACCTTGACTCTCTGCACGGCGCGACAATCGATTCTAATGACCACAGCATCTTCACACGTCTCACAGAGAAGTTCGAGAACCGTTTCTTCGAGGATATGAGTTCTTTGAATGTCCTGTACCCCGATGTGCTGACGCGAGTGACGGAATATGTACCACAGGTCGTCAACTTCATCGAGAAGGTCATCTCTAGCGGTTTCGCCTACTCCACCCCCGACGGCTCTGTCTACTTCGACATCGATTCTTTCGAGAAGGCGGGACACGAGTATGCCCGTCTTGAGCCATGGAACAGAAACGACAAGAGTCTTCTAGCCGATGGCGAGGGCTCTTTGACCAACAAGACGACAGTGAAGCGGAATGAGAGTGACTTTGCTCTGTGGAAGGCCAGCAAGCCTGGTGAGCCTTCGTGGCCCAGCCCTTGGGCGCCTGGCCGCCCTGGCTGGCACATTGAGTGTTCCGTGATGGCTTCCGATGTGCTTGGAAAGGCCATCGATATCCACTCCGGAGGCGCAGACCTTCGTTTCCCTCACCACGACAACGAGTTGGCCCAGTCTGAAGCTTACTGGTCGAGCGGTCCTCGTGTACAATGGGTGAACTATTTCATTCACTCAGGACACCTGAGCATCCAAGGCATGAAAATGAGCAAAAGTTTGAAGAACTTCACGACAATTCGGGCGGCGCTCGCCCAGCCAGAGTGGAGCTCGCGTGCACTGCGTATCTGTTTCCTCCTAGGAACCTGGGAGTCCGGCGTGGAGGTGACTGAGGACCTTATGAAGACTACGACCTCCTGGGAAGGCAAGCTAAACAACTTCTTCTTGAAGAGCAAAGAAATTGCCAAGAACCCCTCTACTTCTACCGCAAACACCGAACAGGATGCCCAGCTGCTGGCTGCCCTGGAAAAGGCCAAGACTGACTTGCATAACGCGTTGTGTGATTCCTTCTACACTCCCGGTGCTATGAGAGCCATCTCTGATCTCGTCTCTGAATTCAACATCGCGAAGGATGTGTCAGACGAGACAGTGCTGGAAGTGGCGCGCTGGATCACACGGATGGTCACCATTTTCGGCCTCGATGCCGAAGGCGATCTCAACGATACCAGTCGGGTTGGATGGTCTGGACTTGACCTCCCGGCCCCCGCACAAGCGTACATATACCCTGTCTCCCGCCTCCGCGACCAGATCCGACAGATGGCTCGCGCCGGTTCCATCGACCACACTGCCCTTGCTCAACTCGCGGAGAACAGTGTGCCTGCATCCACCCCTACTCCCGCCGACTCTACTTCCCCCAACCCGTACCAAAAGGTGTCCGAGCAGTTCCGAAGTGACGTCAAGGAACTCGCATCGAAGTCCGCTGCCTCAAAGGATCTCCTAGCTCTTTGCGACCAACTGCGTGACACGCACCTCTGGAACCTCGGCATCTACATCGAAGATCGTGATGCACCAGCTCCCGCTCTTGTCCGACCCGTCGACCGGTCGCTCCAGGAAGCCCGCGCCGAGAAGGACCTGGCAGCATCTGCGAAGCTGGAAGCGAAGCGGAAGCGGGAGGCAGAAGAGGCTGAAAAGCGCCGGCTGCTGAACGAAAAGGCGAAGCTGAGCCATTTGGAGATGTTCAAGACACCGGAATATTCCGCTTGGGACGAGAATGGAGTGCCGTTGAAAGACAAGGATGGGGAGGAAGTTGCGAAAAACAAGCGAAAGAAGCTGGTAAAGGAGTGGGAGCGGCAGAAAAAGATCCACGAGGAGTGGTTGAAGTCACAGGCGGCATGAGTCGTGTCGTCTTATTGAAAATCGATTCATTTTAGCATATAGAGGATTTTTTGAATTCACTGTGATACGTGTTACGATAATCTTCCTTCGATATCTACATCAGCCGGCCGTGTAAATAACCAAGAGACCTACACACCCAGCTTAAAATAACGAAAGACCCCAAATCGAGGTAAATGCCGTAATGTGAAAGACCTATCATCATTCTTTGCATGATAGGCCCTTCTATCTTATTTTGAACCTAGCACACCCATTATTAAATAGTGCAAATGATCTTGCCCTTGGTCTGGTTACTCTCCATCAACTTATGCGCATCAACCACCTGCTCGAAGGGGAACACCTTCTCCACAAAGACCTTAAACTCTCCCTTCTTGAATCGCGGCAGCGCATGCTCCACCAACATATCACGCAGCTTCTTCTGGTACCCCTCATCCCGACTCCGCAACGTACTCCCCTCATACCGGACTCTCTTCCGCAAGAACGGCGAAATATCCACCCCCTCCGGAAGCTTAGTGCCACCCAGGAAAGCCAGATTGACGATATGGCCATCCCGCGCCGCAGCGTTGAGGTTGCCGGCGAAGTAGCCGGCGCCGATATAGTCAATGATGACGTTCACTCCCTCGCCGTCGGTGGTCTTGAGGACCTCCGCGGACCAGTCCTGGGTGCGGTAGTTGAAGCCGGCGGTGGCGCCGAGCTTGTTCACGCAGAAGTCGACTTTTTCGTCTGATCCGGCGGTCACGTAGATGGCTTTGGCGCCGTCGGCTTTGGCGAGCTGGATCCCCGCGATTGAGACGGAGGATGCGCCGGCGTGCCACATAACGGATTGGCCGGCTTTGAACTCGCCGACTACGTAGAGGGCCTGCGTGGCTGTGATCCATGTCTGGGGGTCGAATCAGTAAGAAACGTCTCTGTAAGAAGCAATTGGATGATTTTTTACCTCAGGGATACCAGCGGCCTCTTCCCAGGAGAGCTCGTCAGGCTTGTGGATCAGCATGTTAGTGGAGACGGCGATGTACTCCGCATAGGCGCCTGTAACATGACTGTCAGTCAGGAAATAAAAGGCTGAACCTCTTCAACAACGGTAGGACAAACCTCCGTAAGCTAGACCGAACACTGCATCACCGACTTTAAAGTCGGCGGCGCTGTCTGGTCCGAGACTGGTGATGGTACCGGAGAACTCGACACCCATGGTCTTGGGCGCTTGGGGAGGCACGGGATATTTGCCCTCCCGCTCGAGCAAATCCATGCGGTTCAGACCGAAGGCCTTGATCTTGACCAGAGCCTGGTTCCCACTGATGGTGGGAACAGGAATGGTGTCGACATAGAGGGCATCCGCGGGGCCGGTGCCTCCCTTGACGGCTGGTGAGGTATTAGTGATGCGAGTGACATGCGGAAGCTGGGGGGTTCATACCAATTGCCCGCATGGTAGTTGGTTGAGCCATGGTGAAGCGTGATGATTCCACAGAATTATCCCTCGCTCAGATCTTGAATATAGATTCAGTGCAGGGCTGCAGATTGCAATGAAATTGTTGGGTGCATAGAGGTTTATAAGCCAGTGACGCTATTGCGAGGCGAAGCTTCCCCACCATGCTTAGCAATCATCTGGTGGGGTTGTTCCATCATCTATACCCACGCATACCCAAGTCTCTGTCTCTTCGGTGGATGCGAATGACGATAGCTACCTTTCTACTCATATGGGGGGCTGAATGAGCTACATTTGAGAAGTGTGGGTTTTATCTGCCGCCTCGTCTATCTGATTCCTGCGCACGGTTTGGACAAACAGTCCACCCCATTCTTCTCAATGCCCTCATCCCATACTATATAGTGTAATCACTGACTGTCGCCTATTATATGATAGCTCCTCCATAGAGTGAGGTACTAATCCAGACTAATGTACTTAAGTCTATATAAATCGAAGTCTACCATACTGTAGTGACACACTCCTGCCGTCTACCACTATCTTAGCCCTATCTCGCGATCTTTATAGATCTATCCATCAAATTAAGACATTATCAGGTTGATTTGTAGTGTATGATAATAAACAATAAATGATGGCTTGAAATATTATACATGTCTTCTTGGGCCAAGCTCCCTCTAAAGCCACTATCCAGTACCAGGCGCATCTGACGCTGCTTCTTTCCTGTCGACTATGAAGCATTCCAGAATGATAAAGATATGCCAGTGGACTCTTACGAGTGGACTGGAGAGTCGCTGTAAATTTATATTGCTTCGTATCCTCAATCTATTTGGCTACTGCTGGCAATGTAGAAACCACTACCGCAGTTGATAAAATTACGCTCCGGGAATACATAGATCAAGGCCTTACTGTGAGGCGAATATCTTGCGATCCAATCAGGACTATATGAGGGACACCCGGATGATCTGGAATGACTAAAAAGGCATGTTAGACTGAGGTTCTTGCAGAAATCTGTGGCGATCGTCAATGCCAGAAATCTTCTTGATGCTGTTGAAGTTCAAAAATAGCCCGTTTTTGTGTTGTTTGCCGTTCGACCAATATACCCATCATGCTCATCTTATGGGACGATTCAAACTCCAGTCATGGTCAGAAGTAGGGTGCCCTTTTCCTTGGAAGTCAAAAGGGTTGGCGCTCGGCGGTTCTTCATTCTACCTTAATCGCCAAGAAAGCATGGCAATTCAAGGGGCCGCAGACATCCTCGACCAAAAGTCTTAATATCAGTGAGAATTAAGCTTGTTGTATCTAGGTAGTACCTTTGCCTCCGCCAAGAAGCCGTACCGCACGGTATGCACGATTCCGCCAGCCCAGAGATGACCGAGTGACAACCGTGGCTTGGTCTCAGAGGAGATACTGCAAGTAGCCGTCTTAGAGGGAAAGAAAAGAAGATTATCATCTGCCTCCTGTTGTCCAAATTTTCTGCTTCGAGCGGGTCTAGCATCAACAAGAGAAGAGGGGTCTACAGAAATGCCTTGAGTAGGATCAAACTTTGCTGTACTTGTAAATGGGAGATTGGAGTGCATCAAGGGCAGTCTTATTTGAAGTAATTTGATACACTAAGAGCATCAAGCTTAAACACAATTTTCTTGGACATAGGCAAGGTGAGTGATATTGGGACATCATCGACCGGAAGGGACGATCCATACCCAAACAGGAAATCGGGGACACATGCCGTGAGGCTACTTACAGTTTCGTCCAAATATTGGCTGGTCTCGATCACATCAACGCAATTATGATTGCCGATCTCTGTGCGCCACTCTGGAACATGGGCATACTGTACATATGTGATTTCAGCACGCAGAATTCTGGGTGGAAGGGACGAAGATATGTGTCGCTATTGCGGGGTCGCACTATATACTAGTTCCTATAGTGTATTCGCCTCAAAACTACCAGTATTGACAGGATTCTGGTCAAGTCAAACCAATTCCACCCAGGAGCCCTTGATGATACGTTCTTTGTCAGTCTCTGACAAGAATTTCAACCGGTTTGTGTTGAACACTACATTAAGTGCTGATGTCACAACCGCGGCTCGGACGCGGCGTATTCTCTCGTATTCCCATGTGAAGTGGACCATGATCGACATCCAAGCCTCGCCCCATGGGGTGAAGAAGAAGTGGGACAAGGGTCCAATTTTCTTCCCTGACAACCTTCTCGGCTCTTTGATAACGATCATTTTGTGTCTTCCCCCGAAAGTGCGGAGTCAATATGCTCTATATGCGATAAACTCTAGCGCACGTCCCATGAGAAACATACGACACCAACTATTTGAAAAAGACCTCAAGATACCCTCGCAATCATGTTGGGAAAGTCCAAGGCCGATATCGTGGAGAACTCCGATGTGTCGGACTCCAACCTGGCGCTGTCCACCACAAAGCCCAGCTTCTTTCAACGATTCAAGGCGCATATGAATAAATGGTGGTGGGCATACCTACTCGGCTTCATTTGCATTGTTCTGGTCACAGTATTGCCCATGTGCGCTCCGCCTTACATCCGATCCGTTCTGCATTCTCCCTACTAACCATCATATCAAGCATCTATGTGGGCGTCCCACGCTTCGCAAGCGACTACATCAATGATTATGAGTACAACTACGACGGCTTGGAACTTACGAATCCCACGCCGCATTCGCTCCATGTGAAGCAGTCCAAGAGCATCCGCATGGGAGGCGGTTTCAGCGGGAGTGGCTACTTGACGCCTTTCAACGCATCTGTGCATAATGGAGGCTCCGACACTCCATTTGCATTTTTCCAGGTTCCACGGATAGAATTTGACAATGGCGCCGAGTTCAATATTGACCAGGACCTGGAGATCTCCTGTGTCAGCTGTCTTTCGGATATAGCTGCGGCGACTGCGTCCAACAAGATGTTGGAAATGCGCGTAACTGGAGACCCTGACTTGAAGTTTGGGGTCTTGCCAACTGCTCATCTTAATATCAACAAGAAGATGACCATGAATGGTATGTTCTATACCTTGCTGGACAGTTTCGTAGAATACTGATGAGCTTGCGCTACCAGGCTATGATATTCAAGGTTCGTTTGGTGTAGTCGAATGAAGTGATCCCTCGATACTAAGCCGGCTATCTTTTATAGCGTTTATGAACAGTGAAGGGGCAGTCAATGTCACCAGTCTCGAGTTCAAACCAGAGCTCGATGCGAACGGATACAACGTAAACGCTACTGTTGCCGTTCGCAATCCAACCCCCTTCATGGTCGAGATAGTAAGAAACCAAGATTCAATCAGAATCACTCAAACAAATGGCTAATCCCAATTTCCTCCAGGGATCCACTAGTTTCAATCTCACTCTCGGAGATACACCTATCGGCTACGTTGACATCCCAAACCTCAAGCTCGAGTACAATGCGAAGAACTCCACCGAAAACCTCGTCTTGGGTAACATCAATACTAAAGCCCTGATCCATGAGGGCATTTTCGGTGACAATACTGAAGGCTTTGCGACTGTGACTCTCGGCATCCACGGTAACGAAGTCTATCACAATGGCGAAGAGATTCCATACTTTACGGCGGCGATGCGAGCTATTAATGCTACCATCAAGGTCGATTTGATGGATTATGTATCGGATGTGTTGGGATGATCCGTTTCGGGTCGTAATATATTTGTTTTGTTCGTTTCAGCCCTCGCTTCATACTGCTCCATGGATAGACCTTAGAGTCCCTTGATGATATACATGTACTAGAAGAATTACGTCTCATGTGGAGAGCTACGGGCAATCCATGGCTCTCAATAGATTTCGCTCGCTGTCTTCTTATACCTCATTCCAATCCTTTCCGATCGATTGACTTGGACTATTCATCCCTAGTGCTGCCCATCACAGGATTGGCACCTTATATGAGACCTGCAAGCATCACAAATATAGAAAGGGCGAAAGTAAAAACGAACTCTGTATAAAAGAAGCGTTCAGCACATTTCGGCAAAGGTGGTCAAGCTTGAGCTGATTTGTGATTGCTTGTTCTTGACTGAATACTGGGCGATAAAAGGACTAAGATTATGCCTTGGATGTGGAAGGCTCAGACATTACGACCATGCAAATACGTTTGCAGCATATTGAGAACAACGCATCATACCAGCCAATACACCATCGAGCTTGAAGCTAACAGAACCATGATACCTAAACCATAAGACTACACTCTTATTCAAAGCTGGAATCAATCGACTCAAGCGCCCATTCGGACCTACTAGGTTACTGTAGTTCAGAGTCGAATTCCCAAATCAAGCGCACTATCGACAACATTTCCAATGTGATTCATCAGCCCTTTAAGTTTGAATCTAATCCATTTGCTGCCTCACTTATATTAGATAGAAGGATGACTAACCAATTGATCCATACTTACGGAGATATATCGGAGACGGTGCAAGTTCGTGAATATTACAAGTTCTTCCGATAATTCTCCTGCTTGTATATACGACGTCCTAGAGTGACATCAATAAGATATTCACCTATATTAATAGCACTATTCTAAGAAATAAAAGTCGCCAGCTTAACACTAAGTAAACCCTTTTTCATCTTTTACGGCCCCTGACATCATATACGTAGCCCAGGGATTCGGGAACATCCCAGGAATTGTCTGCAACACGTTTTCCGCATGACCCACCGTCGACATGCCTTGAAACCAGGTATTTTCCTGGAAGGTCAGTAACTGCATTCTTCAGAGCTGCGTCTGTGCTTTGCGACAGATGGCATGCTGCAACTGTCGACAAGTCTCCTACCAACAAAAAAAAAGGGGGGTTGGGGTTGTACGAGCACAGAATCATCGCCAAGGTCTACGGCACTTGGCGTGGATCACCCTTGATCTAATCAATCAGTCTCGTGGATGATTATCATTCAATCCTGATGGGGGCTTCTATGACTAGCAGTGAATGGACCCATATCTGGTGTTTCACCCATAATTCTCCACTTGAGTCATTGGCAGTGCCAGGAATGTTGAGTCCCAAACACGCGACACATTCCAGGCCAGATACCCGCCCCCCTGCCAAGCACCCTGCGGAAGAAATCCGAGAGGTGTTGAGCCTGAGTAATTCTTACCAAACGTACCTAGACCCTAGTCAATATGAGTTACAGGGCCTGGAAGTGATTGATCGGCATGCCGAGAGTCCATCCAGCGGACAAAGTGGATCGGCCCTCTGTCTCGCTCCCGGTCAAACCGAGCAGGCCGTGGCTGATACATACAACAGATTCTTGTTGCCCGGAACGCGTACCGCTGCCGTCTGTCTTTTACTCTTCTAGTCTCGAAGAATGCCAGATCTCCCACGGACTCGATGGCGGATATTCAGGGGGAGAGTCATCCGCATACTCCGTATCTCCGTGCAGGATGATTGCAGGTATCGTGAGGATGACCAATGACGGATGTGACGCGGATGACTGGGTTGATAATTTAAATGAGGATCCTCTCCCATTCAGTACGGTGGAACAGCGCTCAATCATCAAAATGAATGGGCCCGCTGACAAAATATTATTCAACTGACCCTGGCTGTGCATGACTGCCCTGAAACAACAGTAACTCATATAAGGGCTGAGCAAGGGGCAGACTTTTCCAGTGGAAACGCTCTGATATCTGCACCCTTCCAGCATGTTCGGTAATCTCATCTTCCTCAGTGCACTGTCACTGGTAGCTGCGGCTCCCTGGAAGAATTCCACGTCGTTCGACTATGACTATATTGTTATCGGAGGTGGTACTAGCGGCCTTGCCGTTGCGAACCGTCTGTCCGAGGATCCAAATGTGAATGTTCTCATCCTCGAAGCTGGTGGCTCGGTTTATGAGAACGAGAATGTCACAAATGCCAATGGCTATGGACTAGCTTTTGGAACAGACATTGACTGGCAGTACGAATCTGTCAACCAGACTTATGCAGGAAACACTCGCCAGGTCCTTCGTGCCGGCAAGGCGCTGGCCGGAACCAGTGCCATCAACGGTACGTGTACTCGATATGACAACAACACGGATAGCTAACAATCCCGTGTCGCTAGGTATGGCTTACACCCGCGCGGAGGATGTTCAGATTGATGCTTGGGAGACTATTGGTAACGAAGGGTGGAACTGGAAGAACCTCTTCCCTTACTACCTGAAGAGCGAGAATTTCACTCTGCCCGAAAAGCGCCAGCTAGAGCTAGGAGCTTCATACAACCCGGACTACAACGCTGAACATGGACTCCTTGACGTTGCTTTCACCAAGATTGAATCGGATAGTCTGACCACCTATCTCAATCGTACCTTCCAGGGCATGGGTCTCCCATGGTCTGCGGACGTCAACGGTGGGAAGATGCGCGGCTTCAACATCTTCCCCTCTACGCTCGACTATAGTCGATATATTCGCGAAGATGCTGCCCGTGCGTATTACTGGCCGTACAAATCCCGCAAAAATCTACATGTCCTCCTCAACACCTTCGCCAACAGGATTGTGTGGGCTCACGGAGCCCCTGGCGGTCTCGTCACTGCGAAGGGTGTGGAGGTCACCTCGAAGAACGGCACTGTCGCTGTTCTCAGGACAAGCCAGGAAGTGATTGTCTCCGCCGGTGCTCTAAAGACTCCTGCGATTCTTGAGCTGTCGGGAATCGGTAACCCCTCAATCCTGCACAAATACAACATCTCCGTTCAAGTGGACCTACCGACCGTCGGCGAAAACCTCCAGGATCAGACGAACAGCCACATGGATGCCTCGAGCAACGCTACTCTCGTCGGCGGAAGGCCCGTTTCTTACCCCAATATCTACGATCTCCTCGGCGATGAGACCGAGTCGGTTGGCAAGAAGCTCCGTGCCAACATCAAGAAGTACGCGGAGGAAACTGCCAAAGCGAATGGCAACATCATGAAGGTTTCTGACCTGGAACGTCTCTTTATGATCCAGTGCGATCTCATATTCAGGGAGAAGATCCCCGTTGCTGAGGTTCTCAACTACGCTGGTGACGAGAACTCCCTGTCCACTGAGTTCTGGTCCCTCCTCCCCTTCGCTCGTGGAAATGTGCACATTGGTTCTTCCAACCCAAAGCAGCTCCCCACGATCAACCCCAATTACTTCATGTTTGACTGGGACGTTGAAAGCTATATCTTCATTGCGCGGTACATTCGTCGTTCGTACGAGAGCTACCCTCTGAACACTCTTGTCAAGGAATCGACTCCTGGACTCAAAACCATACCCCAGAATGCCACGGTTGAGCAGTGGAAGAACTGGATTTTCGAAAATAACTGTATGTTGATTGGAGAAATTTCACCTGCATCCTGCGCAATATCTATTCGAGGGTCGTTACTAACCATAATCCAGATCGCTCCAACTTCCACCCCATCGGCACTGCAGCTATGATGCCTCGTGCCATGGGTGGTGTCGTCGATAACCGCCTCAAGGTGTACGGCACTTCCAATGTTAGAGTCGTGGATGCCTCTGCACTCCCTTACCAGGTGTGTGGGCACCTTGTGAGCACTCTGTATGCCCTGGCGGAGCGGGCAGCCGATCTTATCAAAGAGGATGCCCGTGTTTGAGGCGTCTGTATGAGAATGGCTTCTATGTAATGTATATACTTGTGGCTGTGATGATTATATACAACTTCACTCGTTTTGAATGAGATTGAGAGCGTGGTCTTACTTACAAATAAAAGTTTCTCACTGCGTTTAGATAACTTATGTCTCCATGGCGCTGTCCTCTGTAGATGGAACGAAGTCAAGGAGCCTTAAGTTTAGCCCGGCAGGTAGACGGCGTGACGCTGCTGAACACGGAATGTAGGGCTAGCCTTTCTCTACGGCATGGGGAGAAGCGATACGTCGAGATGTCCTTCAGCGCTACGGAAGCTGAACTCCTCGACGATATGGCAGTTTTGATGGTATCAAGAAGGATTTATTGTTTTGTTTATGTACGTCTCTTTGATTTTATTTTATTGTTGGTAAATGACTATCTTACACTCACATTACATCTCCCTCATGCAATCTTCTCTCCCTGACCACCAATTAATCACTATCCAACACAACAACCTCCGCCTCAGCCTCCCCAATGCTCTCCACATTCAACACATCCCCAGCATTAACACCCGAGATAAACGCACCATCGCCCTCGCTCAACTCCGCATCCTCACGACCGTCCAATCGAATCTTCGCCAGACCGTTCTTCGTCGCAGGCAGATGAACATACACATTCCGCTTCTTGCGGCTACTAACAACATCTCCCGCGCCAATCGTCCAACCGAACGTACTCGCGACGGGAATGATACCAGCCCCCATGACAAAGTCAGCATGGATAGGAATCGTCTCAGGTATCTTAGGGATAGCAGCTTCCTCATCCGCAGGTTTTGCTTCCGGACCCGCCGCAAGGGGCGATAATATCGGGACGAACGCTTTGCGCTTGGCCTCCTCGTTGAACGTTCGCGTGTGATACTGTGGCTTCAAGCCCTGTTTCCACGGGAGGACCCAGATCTGCAGGAAATGGACCGGCTTGTTTGACTCGTTTTGTTCCGAGTGCGCGATTCCTGTTGTCCGGTTGTTAGTACGGTAATGGTTTCATCGCATGGAATTGACGATGGTGAAGGAAGTGACACTCACCAGTTCCGCCTGTGGTGAACTGCACATCACCGCGCTTCATTCGGTAAAATTCTTTTCCCTGTGCACCCTCTGCGCCCTTTTTGATCATGCTATCGCGATGCGTGAGCTCCCCGCTGAGAATGTAGCTGAAGATCTCGGCATCGCGGTGCGGATGCGTGGGGAAGCCATTGCGCGCCGAGACCCGATCCTCGTTCAGAACGCGGAGACTGCCAAAGTGCATGAATCGGTGGTCGAAGTAGTTGGCGAAACTGAAGGTGTGGAACGTTTTGAGCCAACCGCCGTGTTCGGCGTATCCGCGTTCACTGGAGCGGCGGGCGACGATCTTGGCGTGGGGGATTCGCTTCGACATTGTTGTTATTCTTTGTTGCGTGGTTTTGAAGTGGAAGTTGATGATTTGAGGAGTTTTGCTTGGTTGTCTCGTAGGGTTGATTGGTATCTCTGGTGTCAGTTTGTGTTCTGATTTGGATTGGCATTTTTGCGACGATTGCGGATTTCTATGAGCTTATATGGGGCTCCGGGATGATGATGACATTCCGCTTGGTGAGAATTGAATAAGCGTTCCGCCCGCATGACTAACCCTTTCTCGCGCGGTCTCATTCGTTGTCCGGCTTTCACTCGAAAGATTTCAAAGGCTTTGATCATGGTTGATAACTATTAGCTTTTCACTGGGTTCGCGTTGGCTGGTACATCAGTCAGATCTGACCCTTGATTCGAGGAAAGGCTGATCCAGGTCAATCTGGTACCTTCTCGGATCAAGACATGTACAGGTATTGGATAAATGCAAGTAATAGGTCCCCAGGCTGTCGATCACTATTGGAAACTGGAATCACGACAGAATGGTAGGAGAATGCTCCTTCATATGACAGCGGTGCTGGAGAGCCTAGTTGCAATGACTATCAAGTAGTTTGAATTGTTCCATTGGTTGTAGACATGTGTTTTTACTATTCTCGAGAATCACAGGCTAGTTGGCGTGTATTTGAAAAATGCTCATATCGAGGGATTCATTCTAGTGTCTCGCCAATGTTAAATAGCAGGAAATGCAAGGCTGAAATAGCTCAAGACCATTCCGCTGAATTCAAGATAAATGAAGGAATAAGTGTACCTTAACCGCGCGAGAAGCCCATCTGGTCTCATGATCGAGAGGTATTTCTCATGGATCTCACTAATTGAACGGCAGCTGTAAGAGGGTAGCAAATCATCGCGTGGGACATTGAACAGAAAACATACCCAGCCAGTGCCATCTTTATTCTTAGTTCCTGGCGCAGAATTCGGAATGGAGACACGGGGTTTGTTGGGAGGATATAGTTGGGGAGATATACAACGCATTTGTCGACTGTGCAGGTTAACGTGCATATCAACCTACATATCATCAACACTCTTTTGAAGTAAATGACAAAGATACAAATAATTACCAGACAACAGAGCACATTGCGTGTCTAGATTCTTAAATCAATTGAGATAACACGAAAAACACCCATAGCAGAGACATGTCGCCCAAGCCAACAACAATTGAAGCCCAATTGAGTGAGCCAAGTCCCACCCTGGCCTATAAATTGACTATTATCTCGACCAAGTAAATCTGACATTCGTTCATTTGGCAATTACATCACTTATATTACACATCAGATATATAGATACACAAAACACACAAAAAACGCCGGGTATCTACATCCCCAACTATACACCCACCATCAAGCCATTACACATAACTCATCGCCATACCGCTACTCCCCCGATCCCATACCCAATCCCATACCCACGCAAAGAACCAAGACCAGTCCATCCCATTCCATTCCATTCCCCCCCAACCCAGAACCCAGCCCAAATCCCAAAACCAACCCCGAAATCACAACCCTCTATGCAGACGGTATCCCCTCCCGATCCTTCACACTAATACTGACCCGCTGCGTCACCACAATATCCCCATTGAGTCCATTACTATCCCGATCCGCCAGCTCTTCCTGGCTACTCGCAGGCGACCCATTTCGCAGCCCAACCCGTGCCGAGATTCTCGAGAAATTCATCTCCCGTCCGCGTGACTTGCCCCGGTTCGCTGATACGCCGCTCACGGTGTGCATTTGGAACCCATAGGAGTCGTAGGGGTAGGAAGGTTGGGTTTTGGTGGTGCGGGCTTTGATAAGGCGGTAGAGGCCCGGGCAGCAGCCTATTATTACGGCTGTGGTGATGGGTTTTGTTAGCTTGCCGAGGCGGATTGAGAGGTGTTTTTTGTGAGTGGTGAGGTATTATGATATGTGTGTGTGTTGGATGTACGTACCGACAGATGCTTCGATAGTCCCCCATAGTGCTAACCAAGTCGGTTGTGGGGTGCCTTTCCCCCAGTTGTTACCGAGTTGGACGACGCGAATGATGGATACGGCGATACATGCCCAGGCCATGCCGAAGAGGGCGCCGATGCTGATTTTGCGGCTTCGGGACATGCGCAGGTTCCAGATGAGGCGGATGGGGAGGATCATGACTGCGTCGTTTGTATGTTAGTGAGAATTATGTTGTCGTTTTCTTGATTCAGGCCAGGGGCTTACTTAGGATGTCGGTTAGGACGTCGACGGAGAAAGAAAAGTATAGGCTGATAGCGGCGGCGCGCTTGTCCCGCGGCTTGTCGCATGCCCCGGGTGTGAACCACGCGCGAAGACTGGAGCAGGAGAGCCAGGAGGAGAGGATGCAGCCGATCAATGTCTAGGTCAGATGGGATGGGCGATTAGTTGGTCAGGTCCATGATGTAGATCGTAGATGGATGGTGGTTGGCATACGGCAACGCAAAACCCAACAAGAGTCCACCAGGCGATGAAGTAAGCGCGTCCATTCAGCAGGCGCTTGTACATGGCCAGAAGCGAGAATTTGATCATCCACAGACACATCCAGAGGGATCCCGTGGCGAAGAAAAAGAACGATTGGAGTCGGAAACTGTCGTCCATGAGGGCTGGATATGGCGGTGTTTTCCCCTCCGTGACTGCTTTGATTCTGAATAAAGTCGGCGCGATGATGATGTACAGGATGGCGAGAACGAGGAAGATGAGATAGGCCATCGCCAGCAGATAGTCCTCCGCCTTGAGGTCTTTGATATGCGATAGCGTGGTTGCGAACCGGGTGATCACTACAATCGTGGTAAATGCGATGAGGGCATAGCCCGTGCCACGGATGGTATCCGTTGTGACATAGTCGGCCGACATCGCGATGGAGGGTACCAAACGGACCTCACAGAGTTCCAGTAGGTGCTGGTTGGACTGGGATTTTTTGTCCCGCGCAGATCAATAATATGTAGAAGACCAATAATCATGACACTCTTGGACCATCGTGCATGCACATGCGGCAGATCTCAGGATGCGGAGAGAGAGGACGCTTGATCCGAGCATCAAGGAGATCAATCTCCTATCCACCCTATATGACCCTAAAAGATAGGCCAGCTCAAAGTGGACCGCTCGGTTAATATATCCTGCGGCGCAGGTCTTCGCGGTGTTCAGGGATTTGACCCATGGTCAAGTCTTTTCCTCCTCGTGGGCTCCCTGTCATCCTCCTTCGGCACTCGAGACAGTCGTGAGCACGTTGCAGGGAATTCTCCGGTCGGACCCCGGTCCGTACGTCGCAAATGTCAGGGGAAGGATTGTCTCAAGCAATGTGAGAGCGAATGAATCCGAGTCTGTGTTCTTGGCCAGCAGGTACGGTTCCCTAGCGTCTGATATTGATACGGTGCTTTGGGAAAAATAGGCGAGCGCAGGTCATCTCCCCGGTATTCTAGAACCTCTTGGTGTTGCCATTGGCACCTTGGTCTGTCCCCATAGTTCGCATGTTCATCAGAGGGTGATCGGAAAAGTGTGAGAAGAATTTTTGCGAGTCATTCCCGGGCTTGATGGGACAGTGTTTTGATTGCCCCGGGTATCTCCCGCCAGTGCTTCGCAAATCCTTGACACGAGACACAAAGGGGCCATTATTGTTGCTTCGAGACGTCGTGGCAAAGGATGCGTCTCTGGCAAGTCGAGCCGACAAGACCCTGCATGGACCAGGGGGTCAAAAACGATACGAAGTGGCGTGGCGTGGTGAAGCACTGGAGGCATGTCCTATAAGACCGGTGGTTTAGCGGTTTCTTGGCCTGCATCAGCGTTGCTCCCGGCCTCGGTTGGGGAGAAATCTACCTACCAGGGGACCCTGGGCGCTTGGCTGATCCCATCGACGCTGCCGAGTTTTCCACCTGTTTTTAGGAGTCTTTCTGGGAGAAGGGGAGGTTGGTCGCGATGGTGATCCACGCGGGCTCAGCTCTCACTGCTGGAGGTGTTCCCCCCCCAAATTCCCATATTAGGACAATTATGCTCTGACACTGATCATCCCCAACGTCGGCCCCTCTTGATCTGCGATATCTTCCGTGCTCCGCTCGTACTCCATAAAAAACGACTGTGTCTGGGGAGGCAGTCCAACCCCAGGGCCCTGCCAATACTAGTTCGGGACTTGGCCTGCATGAGACTCGGAACTCGGTCTCCCCCTTTTACGCAGACTTCCAAGCCTGGACTCGGGAATGATTGAGACATGGTAATATATGGACGCACCGTCTGCTTCGCTTAGACCAGTGCTAATGAAAGAGGAAGCTGGCATCGCGTCTCCCTGCCACTCCGAAGACACTATGGCGCACTACCAACCGGGATCATGGCGACTACTCTCCCCACCGCGTGTGCTCCGGTCCATTCTATCGCCAAGCGAGATGAACGGACGGGATCGTGTGCTCTGCGATCTCCTGTTTTGGTAAAGAGAGCGCTCTTGGTGGCCAGCAACGGGGTCCATTCCGTTGGGTGGCCGACGCACAGGATGGAAATCGGCCCATCCTGCGAGGGGATCTGACAGACATGACATGTGGATAAATAAGAGATGAACTTTTCCCTCCATTGTTTTGGTCCTCGACAGCGAACTTATCCTGCTCTCATTGCTGGTGTCATTTGCCTCCTCTCTGACGCCCTTTCCCTCAGCCCTTGATATGAGGTTTTCTTCGGCCCTCCTGCTCGCCACGACCGGCGCTGCAGTCGTTGCTCAATCCCTGGAACCGACTGGCTTTGATGTCGCGGCCGCGCTCGAAAGCCATGGTGTGAACCTGTCGAGCATTCCCGACTTGGCGGGTTTACAGTCGCGCTCGCTAGGGAGCTCCTGTACAGCTGCTGTGAGTGCCATGGTCGTGTTCGACGCGACCTGTCGTATATGGATATCTGAAACAGGTGTTTGCTAACGCAAGGCCATCAGTGCGGATCGTTGAGATTCTTGTATGGCAAGGACCGAGTGTTCCTCGAGGACACCTCCTCCTATGACTCCTTCACGGGGGCCTACTGGTCGAACCAACAGGGGGAAGTCGAGCCCAAGTGCGTCTTCAAGCCGGCCCGGGCGTCCGATGTGTCGGTCCTGGTGCTCCTGTCGCGTCTTACGCAATGTCCCTTCGCCGTAAAGAGCGGTGGCCATGCTGCCTTTGCCGGTGCTTCCAGCAGCCCCGGCGGCATCACCGTCTGGCTCCGGGATATTGACGCGATCACGCTCAACGCCGACAAGACCATTGCCTCTGTCGGTCCCGGTAACTTGTGGTCGGACGTGTATGCCGCGCTCGAGAGCCATGGTTTGGCCGTCATCGGGGGCCGCGTGTCCAACATCGGTGTCGGCGGGTTGACCACCGGCGGCGGCATTTCGTATTATTCCAACCTGTACGGATGGGCGCTGGATAACGTGGAAAGCTACGAGGTACGTGACCGGTCTGGATGCATCGCCCTACGTGCCTGCTTTTGGTATGACCTTGATGTGTACGTCCCGACTGACAAGCCATGGACAAACAGGTGGTGACCGCCTGGGGTGCGATTATCACCGCCAGCGCGACCAAAAACCCCGATCTGTTCTGGGCGTTGCGCGGCGGTGGGAACAACTTTGGCATCGTCACCAAATTCAACTTCCTCACGGTCCCCGCCGGGAAGCTCTTCGGCGGCACGCGCGTGTACCTGCAGCCGTACTTTGACCAGGTGCTCAACGCCTTCGTCAACGTCATCCACAATGCCTCGACGGACGGCAACGCCCAGCAATACGTCGCCTTCATGAACGTGCAGGGCATGAGTCTCGCGTCGGCCGAACTCACCTACGCCGAGGACAACGACGCCCCCGCCATCTTCGACCAGTACCGGTCCATCCCGGCAATCTCGGACACGCTCTCGTCCAGGACGCTGTTGGAGCAGTGCGCGGCCGTGCAGCAGTCCAACCCCAGCGGTCTCCGCGAGGTCTACTGGCCGCTGACGCTGTATCTGGACGAGCCGTTCGCCGCCTGGGTGCGCGACTACTTCCTGGAGGTGTCGACGGAGCTGGCGGGCGTGCCCGGGGCGAACCCGGTGCTGGTCTACCAGGGGATCACGGAGCCGATCCTGCACAACATGACGCGCCAGGGCGGCAATGCGCTGGGCTTGGATGCGTCGGAGGGTCCGTTGCTGCTGATGCATCTGGCCTGCTGGTGGGACGACGCGGCGGACGACACAACGGTGTATCAGTTTGCGCACCGATTCTTCGACGCGGTGATCGCCAAGGCGAAGTCGGCGGGTCTGCACCACGAGTACATCTACATGGACTATGCGAGCCAGTACCAGGATGTGATTGCGGGTTATGGCGCCGCGAATAAGGCGCGGTTGCAGCAGATTGCCGCACGGTATGATCCGCAGGGCGTGTACCAGCGGCTGCAGCCGGGGTACTTTAAGTTGGATCGTGCGCCGGTGACGAGTGGTCCTTGATTCTACGAGAGTACCGTCTGAGGGGTGGATGATGGTCGGCAGGATCGAGTCTGTCCGAATGGGTTGTCGGGGTGAGGTCGGGCGGACCGGGATGGATGTACATTATGTATGGTTGGGAGGAAGGGCGGTGATATCTACAGTACTTCTCATCACATAATTCCATGATTGTTGGCTGTGCACGTCGATCCTGGTCTCGGTCGGATTTCTCCTGTGGTCGTCCTCGTCACTCTGCACTCTCCTGCGCCAGATGATCGGTGCTGGTACGACCTGATGGGATGATTGGGAGCCAAAAAGCGCCGGTTGAGACCCGAGCCGAATCAGGCAAATGGCCAGGCCGTCAGGCAACTTCCACCGTACTGGCCGAGTCCATCGGTACATATTCCCGTCCAGCAGATCCCATCCGCGGAGGAGATCCTGGTCCGGTTTTCTCGGATTCAAGGGGGATTCCTGGTTGGGATCTGGATCGGAGAGACGACGATTGATCCGATGATGGCCCCCAGCCTGAGGTACCTGCTGGTGGAGCAGGTACCTGGTACAGAGTACCTGACTCTGTAGGTACCTACAGCAGGTACGGAGTACTCCCCGGAAGTACATGCTCTGTACCTAGGAGGTACCTCAGGTGGGTGGTACCGGTCTGTGACGGTATGGTACCGACGGCGGTGTTCGGAGCATCCATTCCCAGGTTGATGCCTGCAGCGGAGGTACGAGGCAACTGGCTGCCCTCGATCCAGGAATGCCGGGACGCGCAGGACCTACAGAGGATGAAGAGAATATATCGCACTCGTCGGGTACCCTCTCTCCCTCCCACACCTCTCTCGCTTTCCCCCCTCCTCTCCGTCGATTCTCGGCTGCTCTCGACGGTCCATCGCATCGTCGCCGTCCTCGCTGACTCCGTCATCCTCGTCTGGGTGCGTCTCCAACTTGATCGCGGGCAAACCGCTGCGCCGACGGGAGTGCTGGACTAGGCAGAAGACCCGGCTCTGGTCTGGATGATGCGCTTAGTTGCCTGATCCCGTCTTTCGCCTCCTGCGATCGTCCTCATAACCCTCCCCCAGCGCCGTCCCAGGTAAGTGACGTTCCATCCTCGCTCCCAGCCAGATGGCCACCCCCTTCGTCTCGTTCCCTGTCGGTGCGTCTCTTTCCCGCCTGCCGTTGGGCATCGGTCCCCCCTCGCACCACCGTCGTGGCCAGAGAAACAGAAGATCCCCCGAGAAAAAGAAACCAGAAAAAAGCCAAAGACGAGACCGAAAGAGGATTCACCGCCGTGCATCTCCTGCCCCTCGAGCCTGTGGCCCTCCCCTCCACCCCGCGGGTGTGTCTGGCGCATTGCTGCTTTCCCTCCCCACGCTGATGCTAACTGGCGACCTGCGATGCCCGTTAGATGACGTATTACGTAACCCCAGGACGATGAGGGACGACAATGTTAACCCCGACACGCTGCCATTTCGCCCGCGCGATGCCGCCCATCCGCCCATCATGTCCGCGCCGGACCAGCCGTTGACGGCGCCCGACCCGGACTCTCCCAGAAAGTCTCTCCATCCCGTAGTTTCGGATGATGGCTCGCCGCTGGGTTCCTCCATCACCAACCGAGCCGACCCGTCCGGCAGCTTCACCCTGTCCCACCACCGCCCTGGCTCGGCTGGCGCCCTCCCCCATGACGCCTACACCTCGGACGCCTGCAGCGAACACGGCGGCGCCGTCGACTATGCGTCGCCGAACCCGACCAAAGCCCACTATCCGCGATGGCGAGCCGGTCGCGCTGCGCCCAGCGGCTCGCCCGATCGGCCCATCAGTCGCATGGCTGCCGAAAACCGTCGCGGCAAGTCGGCGGTGGGCGACATCGACCCCCGCCTCTCCCGATCGTCCTTCTCGCCATTCCCCGTCGACGCCACGGTCGACGACGCCCCCGGTCCCTCTCAGCTGCCCCCCGCCATGATTCGCGCCAGCCCCGTTGCGACTGACGGCGCAGCGACGCCGCCGCCGCTGCCCAGCGCGGGACCCGCCGAGGGCGCCAGCGCCGGTGGGATGCCGCCACGACGATCGCGACGATCGAGGGAGAATCTGAGCTACGGGCAGGAGTCCGCGCGAGGGTTGAGCAATGAACAAAAAGCCGCTGGAGGGGTCGCCGCGGTAGCCGGAGGTACAGCACCACATGGGATCTTCCTGCAGCCAGAAACTCATCCTATAACAGAAGAGCAATTGATCAATGAGGTTCGAGGCATCTACGCCGGGCTCGTCATGGTGGAAAAGAAGTGCATCGAAATCGACAAGCAGCAGTCCGAATCCCAGGCGCCCCTTGACAACCAGAAGTGGCAGGCCCTGATCGCCTTGCACCGAACCCTCCTCCAAGAACACCACGACTTCTTCATGGCCTCGCAGCACCCGACGGCCAGCCCCGTTCTGCGCCGTCTGTCGGAGAAGTACGCCATGCCGGCGCGCATGTGGCGCTACGGCATCCATTCCTTCCTGGAGTTGCTGCGTCATCGACTCCCCGAATCGCTAGATCACATGCTGACTTTCATTTACCTTGCATATTCCATGATGACGCTGTTGCTCGAGACCGTCCCCAGCTTCCAGGAAACCTGGATCGAATGCCTGGGCGATCTGTCGCGGTACCGCATGGCGGTCGAGGAGTCGGACCTGAAGGAGCGTGAGGTCTGGGCCGGGGTGGCCAAGTACTGGTATAACAAGGCGGCGGATCGGAATCCGGACGTGGGACGCATCCAGCACCATCTCGCCGTCCTCTCCCGCCCGTACATCCTCCAGCAACTCTTCTACTATACCAAGTCCCTAGTTAGTGTGCGATCCTTTGCAGGCACCCGGGAGAGCATCCTGCTCTTGTTTAACAACCCGGTCCTGCACAGTCCCAACTCGAGTAGCCATTCTCTTCTAGTCACCGCCTTTGTCTCGGCTCATGGCGCTCTCTTCAGTCGAGACTCGTCCGAGCGATTCTCCGCCGCCGTCATCGACTTCCTCACCCCGTTAGACAAGTTCATTGCCCGCGTGGGCCCGGCCTTTCGCATGCAGGGCGTGCAGATGGCCTCGTCGAACTTTGCGGCCATGCTGGAATACGGCCATCCCGACGCGCTGTTGCCGGCCGAGTTCCACGCCCGCACCACTCCGGCCCCCCTCAGCTTCTCGAAAGACCTCTCGCAATCGGCCACCGAGGCGGGCGCCGCCACGCCCGAGCCAGAGAAGGTCATGCTCGATTTCCGGGCCCTGGGAGACGCCCCGAGCTCGCGCGCCGTGTTTTACGGCGCCCACTTAGCCATGGAAACCCTGTCGATCTTCCTCGATCAGATCGGCGATCAGAATATCTACCCCGCCCTGCATATCTCTCTTGTCTTCCTCTGGGCCTTGGCCCGCACGCCCGCCGGCATGAAGTATGCCGAAGCCATCGTGCCCTGGCCGAAACTCATCCCCTGTCTGAACGCCATGGTCCATTCGTCGCGGGACGTCTTACCGTTCGAACAGAACGAGTTCCCCGGCGGGACCCATTCGAAATGGCTCCCCGAGGACTTTTATATCCGCGGACAATTATGGAGCCAGTCGTACTATCCGCCCCATTTCTTCGATGGATCGCCGACGGAAGATGAAGGACGCAACCTGGAGCCGCCGGGACCGGCTCTTAGAATCTCCCGTTGTCTCTGGCTTGGCGTGAGACTTGCCAAGGTCGGTTTGTCCCAGCTCTACTCGGCTTCTCCGGGTCTCACTCTGTCTAACTCTGTCTGTACAGCTCAATCGATGGATCACGTATGATGCCGATACGCGAACCTTTGCTGCCACGCCGTTTGCCCTGGAACTAGAGCGTCTTGCGGCGCAATATCCCAGTCCATTTACTCCTGCGGAACCGGAGACGGGGCCGGAGGGCCCGAAACTTGATGATCCCATGCAGGGCTCGTGAGTCTGTGTCGCTGTGGTGCATTTCGTTGCACATCCACTCCGGGAATGCTGATTATGGAGGCCGGAGATGGATGGTGCGACCCCTTGAGCAGATGCCTCGAGCAAATGCCTCGAACGTGAAAGTGTTGTCGCTGTCGGGAGTACCCCGTACCTCGTATGGTCACGCTGCGCAGGGCCAACATGGCTCGTTTTACGGGCTCAGAACGACATCACCGCGCGCGCCCCGTGGGCGTGTTCTGCTCCTGTCGTGAGTGGCAGTCATGAGCAGCTGAGATGGGCGTCGTTCGTACTCCGCACGCGTCGAGCTTCCCTGCGGGGAGATTGATGAATGATGAGGCGGCCGGCAGGGAGACAGCCTGGACGGCCAGATGTTGATGTCATGCCTTTATTATATACACGCCATGAGACATAGAATGAAACTATATCCATTTATCTGTTTCCTCGAGGTTTCTCGTGAGGTCCCCCGAGGTACCTGTAGACCGCAAAGTAGCTGGAGGGGTACCGGCAGGTACATACGTAAGGGTGGAGCCTGGCCCGGCGCTAAGCCCGATCCAGCCCGACCCAAAGAGGCCAAGTTGGCGATAGGAACGCGTCGGCGATCAACCCGTTTCGTCTCCCCTCTCTCCATCTCATCCCTCGTCACCTTGCTGGATATCGATCCACGTACACCTCGCCGGAGAATGCCCGCATCCTCCGCCTAGTGTGTCGGATACCGCAACAGACTCCGTCTCGCATGGCTGGCCAAGTCTGGATTGTCGCTATTTTTCCTGCGGGCTGAGCTCTCCCTACCGACCGACGGACTAAGTACCTACGTGCTCCGGGTCTCCACTTTGGATGGAACTGTCCTTTCGGCCATACTCCCTCTGTCCCGATCCCGATATCGCTTACGCTGTCCTGTATATCGACCTATCTTTCTCCGACGCCTTGAGTCGAGCTTCTCTCCTGGCGCTGTAATCGCCGACCGAACGACCGACCGCCCGCATCATGTCGTCGGAATCTTGGGCGCAGGTCTGCGTCCATTGCGCTGACCTCCTCGCCAATGTGCCCCTACCGGTTCTCCTCGTCACTGTCGCTGCCACAGCCCTGGGGGCCTTTGTCTTTGTACGTCTGTCTTCTTGGTGGTCTCCCTCCAGCTTCACTGGCACCAAATTGGCGAAGCTGAGATGAGAGACGAAAGCTTACGCGATCCATATAGTTCTACATCACTCTCTTCTTCGTCGCTCCCACCCCCCGAAGCCCATCCCCGGCGGAAAAAACCTACCGAACCCTCGACAAGGACGGATCCATTACGTCCCCGCAGTCCCTGCCTTGCTGGCTCGATGGCCTAGCAAAAGGTCCCGGTCGAACGAGTCCCGATCATGTCTCCATGGACCCGGCAGAATTATTCATGTCGCTGGTCGTCCCCGCGTACAACGAAGAGGATCGTCTGGCGGGTATGCTGGAAGAGGCGGTCAACTATCTCGAGCGGATGTATGGCACTTTGGCCCGATCGGCAACTGGAGCTGTAGTCAATGGATCGGCCAACGGATCCGCTGAGACGACCCCTCGTCTGCGGAAGCCGGCCAACGGACACGCCAACGGACACGCCAACGGCCATGCAGTGAATGGCATCGCAGACGAGATGGATAAGGGCTGGGAAATCGTCATCGTCTCGGACGGATCGGATGATAAGACGGAGGAGATGGCCTTTAGCTTCGCGCGCGATCACCAGCTCTCGCTGCATCCGAAGGGTCATGCCGGGCCCTGGACCCCGGGCATTCATGAAGGCGTGCATATCCCCCCAGGCACGATCCGGGTGGTCACTCTTGGGAAGAACCGCGGGAAGGGTGGAGCGGTCACCCATGGCATGCGCCATGTCCGCGGCCGGTACGTGGTGTTTGCGGATGCGGATGGGGCGAGCAAGTTTGAGGATTTGGGGAAGTTGGTCGAGGCGTGTCGTCGTGTGGAGGACGGGGATGGACGTGGCGTAGCGGTTGGGTCGCGCGCGCATATGGTTGGGAGTGAGGCGGTTGTCAAGGTATGGATCCCATTACTTCCTGTTGGTGGTTGGTCGATCGATGAGCTAACAGGTGGCAGCGCTCGAAACTGCGCAACTTCCTGATGCATTCGTTCCATCTGATCTTATGGCTGATGACCCCCCGCAAGACGGCCACGATCAAAGATACCCAGTGTGGGTTCAAGTTGTTTTCTCGCACTGCGTTGCCGTACATCATCCCGTACATGCACTCGGAGGGTTGGATTTTCGATGTCGAGATGCTGATGCTGGCCGAGTTTGCCAGCATCCCCGTGGTCGAAGTCCCCGTGGGCTGGCGCGAGGTCAAGGGGAGCAAGTTGAATGTGTTGCGGGATAGTATCGGGATGGCCTGGGGGTTGTTTGTGCTGCGTGCGGCGTGGTCCCTGGGCGTTTACCGGCGTCGTTAAATATGCATGCGTTGTCTCCGTCGTCCAGCTATCTAGAAATATGCATTTACATGCCGGGAAATCATGAACTACTTACAATTGATCGGCAGCGACTCCGTTTCCCTTGGCTCCTTTTCGGGTGGGTGGCAAGGGCCGTGCTTCTCAATCCCGGCTCACCCAGAAGAATCGGTGTGCCGGGCCATCCTCACCCGGTGCGCACGATGAGTCGTTCTCGTAGTCAGAAGAGCACCGATCGGCGGTACTTCCGAGAATAGACTCTCGGGAATGGTTGTCCTCCCGACGGATCCAGTCTTTGCGCCAGGTTCTCAGGAACGGCATCATCGGTGGCAAACCACCCAGGAAAAGATTTTTTGCCGTGAAGACTTCCTGTTCTCGGCGGGATCGGACCGGTTGGTCTGTTCGACCGGCGAGGGAACCACCGGTTTTCAGAAATCTGGTTTTTCGAGGCTTATGTATTTATGTGATTGTTGAACTTTCCAGTCTTCTATCAAATATTATACTCTGGGATTCTTCTGTTGTTGCTTGATTCTTGCTCGGTGCTGTTTGGTCTCGGCCATCATCTGATGCTGTATACATCCCTTCCGGAGTGAGCTGATCAAACAGCGGCGTTTCCCTGCTGATCTGATCCGATTGATCTATCGGACCATGCGTTTGCTTGACTGAGTGTCCGTTGAATGGTAATATCAGTCGACACATACCTATATCCCGTACGGAGTACATCCCGTGGATATTCCAGAGCTACCTTATACACCTACCGCACCTCTCCTATACCTTCACACTCCAGTCACCACCATCTCCAGCACGATGTTGCAAATCATCGAGACTGGTTCTCGCAAGATACCTACCACAACCCGCCAGCCACCCTCCTCTCCAGAACAACTCAAAGAAGGCTCTCCGCTCCTCCGCCTCCCGCTGGAACTCCGCCTCATGATCTACGCCCACGCCATCAACATCCCAAACGACTACCTCGACCAACCGCTCATCGTAGTCAACGACCGCGGCAACGCCTTCACAGCCCGGGGCCGCTACCGCGCGCTCTCCATGTGTCCCAGCTGGGTGGGCGAGAACGGCCAAGTCCGCAGCCTACTCGCCGTGAACCGCCAACTCCACGCCGAAGTCGAAGACTATCTCTACTCGCGCCACACGCTCTTCTTCCTCAACAGCTTCAACCTCGACCATCTCGCCGCCTTCCTTGACACCCTCAGCGCCACCGCCCGTCGTCGCATCCGCAGCGTCGGCTTCGAGGTCTTCTTCTTCGTGCATTCCCAGACTGGTGTCCCCAAGCGCACGCTCAAGGAGTATGACCGCGCTGCTGCCGTGTTGGCCGAGAAGCTGCCCCGGTGGCGGAGTGTGGTGTTTTATCTGGATCCGAGGTTTTATTTCCCGTCCGGGCTGGTGGGGGGCAGGGAGTTATCGGCGCGGGGGGTGTGGTATTTGGCGACGCGGTTTGCGGCGTTGCGGAAGGAGATGCGCTTCGTTGCGTTGCCGTCGATGCATCGGCATGTTATGGATGAGGTGGTGCGGGGGGAGAAGTTGATGATCAG
>RHLO01000863.1:0-22521 GCA_003719415.1 Aspergillus olivimuriae
GTGGTAGTATTTATACACTTGAAACACCTGGCTATACTAATTGCCTGCTGTGCAGGGAGCTAATATTAGAAGATAGATATTGTCTGGATGGTTGAACTTTGATAGACGGACGAGCAGTAGTGATGTATTTCCGTCAATCCGTAGGCTGGTCACATAACGTTTATATCAATATAACCATGTCCATGAGCTGTTCCATTTTAGATCGATGCGAAAGCAAATCAGTGCCAGTTGAGGATGGCCCTTTTTGATCTCTTGCTGAGCTATCGCCGAGCCACATGCCACCCCTTGCCATCCATCAGTGTACTAAACTTTCCAATAAAGAGGCTTGCTTACAATGAATTCGGGATGGTAGCCGAAATCAGATTTACTGGAGAGGTCTCAAATACTTCCATAGGAGAATGACTTGAAGCCACAGATTCACGTTCACGTACTCATACATACTCGTACAAAGACGACCGCGAGAAGAAGCAAGTAACCGGTCATGCAAACGACCTCTATCGACAATGAACAACAAACACTGGCCATCTCATCAATGACTTCAGCCCACTCTCCTCCGACGCATTAATCAGCGTATTTATCTTCATGATATCTTCCTCAAATGCGCCTTTCAAATACCAATAGTCCTCGAATAGCGAGAACAAAAGATACAGATATGCCATAATCACACAAGACAAATCTGATATTGCGCCAAATCCTTTCATCGAGCTCAAGAATCCCGCCGGTATCAATTCCGGCCACCCCATCACCGCTGCATCCTCCAGATCCGCCTGTGTGTCCAGCGTGGATGCGTCAGGTTTGCGGGCCATCTGCGCCACGTATATCACACGCATGTATGTTTCTTCCAGAACGGTGATTGCATCGTTCTGATCCAACAGCACTTGATTCACCTGCGCCTGCTCCTCGGGTGTGGCAGAGGGGCGGAGATCATGAGTGCGAGTGCCCTGTCGAGAGTCCAGAGAGGCCTTGTAAGATTTCAATTCTTGCAGGGCTTCATATCCACCCGTACAGAAGTGTAATATGCGTGGAGACCATGTGTTGTTTCGAGGGGGGGTGACGTTGGCGAACATTTCGATAGGATACACTTTGTAGTCGTTTGTGCCATGCGCGAAGTGGAACATATCTTTCAGCGGTCCTATGCGCAAATCGGGCCAGTATCCTTTGATAATCGACGTCATTCCCCGTATGAGAGTTATCCAATCCAAGCGTGGCAGGACCTGCTGCGAGCGTTCTGCTGGTCGAGACGATGCTAGGACCAGGTCGTTCACGTTTCGCACTCGCAGGGAGCCAAATGCGAAACCGACCACTAGCATTGCGCCGACACATATCTCATGGCAGTTGGACGCTGATAGATTGGACAACGCTTCTCTAAATCCCCGCAGGCCGATTTGATGATGCGCGATTATCACTTCTAGATGAGCGGCGTTGATGCTGGCATCAACTAATGAGGCGGAGTCGTCTCCTTCACAATGGGACTGCTCAGCTGGAGGAACATTAGATGTGCTCGGGTGTAGAAGCGGTCGATCCATGGTATGTTCCTGACCTGTTGACTTTTCCGGATAGAAATAGTCTAACCCGGCTAAAGCGAGGGACAACCGCATCAGGAACTCATTCTGATTCGCATACTGCGGAAACACAGTCCCCCATACCCGCTGTTTCTTTTCGTTTAGAGACATTTGTTTCGCGGTCTTTGTAAGAAAATGCGACAGCAGACGGAGGTCTACCATATTCAATGGTAAATCCTCCCTCGGCCCATGAGACGTCGGCGCGGAGGAAGTCCCGGTCAGGAATTCCAGAGGACGGGGCGATACCAAAGGGGAGTCAGGACGTGCCATGTTCTCATCCTGCGATGAATCGACGGATCGCCGTCCGTCAGTCACAGAAAGCCTATCCCTTGATATTCCATCCCGGTCCCTGCTCGCGCGCGTGTTCAGTCGCTGACGCGGAGTGGAAGTGGTAGGATACGCGCAGTCCTCTTCTCTGCTTGCGCAGGCTCCACAGGTTGGTCTTGCCTCGTCACACTATCTCAATTAGACTGTTTTCGCAGAATTTGACCTTTTCCGGCGGTGCGTTCCTCACTTTGACTCGTCGAGCTTTACAGGTGTAGCAGCCATTACGCGACTTGCGATGCGTCGCACGGTGTCTTGGGGGCTCTCGCCTGGCAGTGTATCCTGATGAAGCCATTCCAGTAGAGTCGGATCAACAACAGCGCTGACACGCAGGTAGCGTTATATCGAAAGTTGTTTAATTCCGTCCAAAGAGTGATGTAGCGGAAAGGTGATAGGGGGAATTCTGAGATGATTCATGGACAAAGATACAGATCTAGCTTTGGCAGAGGTGCCAGACTTAAAAGAAGCGAATTATTGTTCTGAAGGAAACAAAGATAGATGATCGAGCGAATTGCTAATGAGATATCTAGGAGTTGGTTGGCTTTCAGGGTGGATTTTGGGTTGTATTGCACTCACCCGCCAAGCCCACTAAGCCTAAAACCGAAGGGTTGCCCGCTTACTGAATCAGAAGCACCATCTGTCTCCGAGTATAGCATGTCAACACCTTGGATCTTGTCAGTCACCGAGACGTGGAATGACTCGGTTCGAATTATCACCCTTATTCCCTGATGGGACTATGCTGCTACATCAAGATCGGTAGCATTCTTCCGAATCGGGTATCACAGCCACGTGACTATACATCCTTTCTATGTCATCATGGTGCGTGATCAATAGATCTATGAGGAAATTCAGGCTTTCTATCATATCCAACTCTAGTCTTTCGCTGCAGTCCTGATCGGTCGCAGGAAGCCCTCCGACGAATCTGCACGGACCGACTCCAATCCGTCCCAACCTCCTCTTACGTCCCCCAAGACTTGCCCCGGATAGACAAGGAGCAGGAAGACCGCCTGCAAAGCCATGAGTATGGCGTCAAAAATGTACAGCAAGTATTCGCGCTCCATGATCCAGCCATCGTTGCCCTGCACGAACTCAGCAACACGGAAAATCGACCGGACAAAAATCAAAAAGCATGACGCATACATCGCGTAGAGCATGTTCTCCCACGACAGGCGCCAGAACTTCGGACGGGTCGATCCAGACGTGCGTTTACCCAGTTGCTTCATACGGTAATGGAATATGGCGGCAACCATGACGAAGACGCCGAATATGAACAGTTGCACAGCGAGACCGGCGATCACAATCGTTTCGCCATTGTCCATGGCTTCTAGAGAACCAGCGGCCATGTATCCACCTCCTGTGTTCTTGAATCAGCGATGTGTCGGATAGAGGAGGTTATTTGAGTCGTTAGCGCTGCTAACCACTTACCACCACATTGCAGAAGAAATGAGATCACATCCCCCGTCACGAAGATCTTGGTCAGGTATTTTACAGGAATAAGCGAGGACTTCTCGGCGTCAAGTCGGATGATCAGTCTTCCCAGAGTCATATAGATTGAGGCTGCGAATAACGGCGGTGCCACGAGGATGAGCATGGTCTGAACGATATAGGGTCCCAGCGCCGTGGGGTCGGAATGGGAGAAGATTCTGGCGAAGTAACCGGCTGTCTCGACTGTGATGTAGTCAGTATATCATTTTTGGAAGCAGTCCACACGAACGAGATGGAGATTATATCCACATACATAGAAGACCGATGAAGAATGCGATGAAAAACATTGCACGATAGCGATAGATGAAGAATCCATGAAGAAGAGCAAGCACTAGGAAGACGGCACCCGATGCTGCGGCTGCAGGGACCGAAGGAGTGTATCGATAGAGCACAAAGGTGACTGTATCTGGATAATCTGGAGAAGACATGATGGTCGGTTTGCTCGGTTTCTAGTTGGGAGAAGAGAAGCAGATATATTCAAAGAAAGCAACCAAGGGAAGAAGGTGAAAGGGCGAAATAAAAGGAAGAAAGGAAAGACAATCTAAAGAGCGGCGTCATCGGAGAAATTAGGTAGCAGAATAGAATCCCATATTGCGCGCATCCGGCTCTCAAGTCATTTTTATCTCCAGCTTAGAGGCAGGAATCTGTCCGTCTGAGCCTCGTATTCTCGTACTCTCGTATACAGCCAGTGGCGCAGCCTGGAAGAATTCTCTTGTGCTGATTCACGCCCCTGAACTAGACCCACTCTCATTGGCCGGCAGCCCAACGGTGTCCAGATGCTCATCAAAGTTTGCAATTGGAAGATGAGCCGCGGTTTCAAACTGCATGATCCACGATTTCATCAACGCAATCGATAACCTTAATTAGCGGCTTTTCGCCTGATGAGCATTTCTATTTCTGCACGGCACGTCCCGAATTGCCTTTTCCGGCTCATCTGCGGCTGGGACCATACCAATGCACTTGTATAATGCGTCGATACAGTACTTCGGAAGATATTAATACTCTCCTGTTGATAGTGGATCTCTAGCTGCCATATTCGTAAAGTCATCACTAAGTCCGTACTGGCGTATAGAAGACTCTTCTAGCTGAATGGAGAATATCCATGAAGATATGAATTACTACTTGATCAGGTCTCTCCGGAGAAACATCGGTTCGCTCGTATAGCATGATTATCATCGCATGCAATGACCCATAGATACAGAACAGTGATCTGGTGACGAAATTACCATGAGACAACTCAAAGTTGTTACAGATGACATGGCAGCCCATAACTACGTGAAATCCTCCCAGCACCCAGGTGATCTCTCCTTCGCTTGCCCTCCACACATAATACCGACTGCAAGTATGCGGCCACCCTTCTATCTGCTACCTGCGCAAGTCCTCTTCTGGCTAAGTCTAGCGAAGGGTCTTACCTTTCCATTGACTTACAAAGTCAATGGAAGCCATCCACCTGTGAATGAGAGGTCGTTGCTAAATTACCTCCATCTATCTGGGTCAATGGCATCCTGTCCACTGTGATGTGAACAGCACCGAGATCAGTGTGTCTATCAATGGGCTCACTACCTTCACCCTTACATAAACGCGAGTTACTACGGCTCGTTTGGCTTGGGGGTCTCCTTTGACCATGCGGCTATATTCACAAATGTATTTTTGGCTGTATCCGGCACAACTATGTACAGCTCTTTGTTGACCAACATGTCTAGCTTACAAGGATACCCAACTGAGTTCTGTCTCTGTGTCTGACCATGCGAAGCAATAAGGGAGCCTCATTCTTGGGGTGCCTTTGATTCTTTTGAAGCCTAATATCCAATGGCTAACTAAATCTTATATTGAATATAATCCCATACATCTCTCACGTCTCATGGTTTGAGAGAGTTATTACTGCCCCTGTGGCGGCCGGTTGATATATAATGTCTCGGCAGGGTTGCGAGTTGGCTTCTCCATTCCTCCGAGCAACTTCAGCACGAGGAAGGCTGCAACAATACGTTTATCCTAGAGAGATAGGTAGATCCACTTAATGCTCTCGTCCTATCTCCGAATCTCCACAATATATGGCCAAGAGACTCGTGGGGCGGTTGAATCTGCCAAGAGAACCCCTATCGGGAGAGCTTACTCTCGTATTTTCGTATGCTCGTACTCTCGTATTCTCGTATTCTGGTCAAGTGGAGACTGACAGGCATGCTCGGCTTGGTCGCTTTTGACATTTGCCGTGTTGAACTTCGGAGATAATACATTGATCAGATTGGAAAGGAAAATGTAATTGATAGCCTCTCAAAGTTGATTGTCCAAACACAGGGTGGCTTTATAAGACCTCATTCCATAAGGGTCTACAGTGTCAATCAATTTGCCCAATTTCTTCCTCTTTGTACGTGGAAAAGTGGATACTTTTGAGGAATTTCTACCACATAGCCTTCCAGATTGATGTTCTTTACTTGATTGCTGCCACCGAAGTTGTAACTGGTGAGGAGATTAGGCGCTTCTTGAAAGCCGCAGATGCATTTCGGAGTTTAATGCTTCTCCGGCCGGCGTGAACTAGTAGCTGCGTAATAACCAGGTTAAAGATGTAACAGCAGATCGGATACTTTGATCAACCTTTTCTTGCCTAACACTTTCTGTATGTATTTCTTCTTAAAGAGTCTTACTCATTATTGCGTCCATGGGCTTTAGATATAGTTTAGTTATATTTGCTTTAGGCAGAAGATGGGTTGAGAGACTGATCGGATCAGTGAGCACGGCTAGCCCATTGATCTATCTCTATTATATCATCGACCAGCTGTAGCGCAATTGAAATACCCAAATTCCTCCCGATATCTTGCAGACACCGGATTACCCACTTGCGAGGCTGACTCTGCGTAGCAGGACACTTTCCTGCCATGTAGAGACACCAGATCAACATATACCCACCCGACACACTGCTGTTGACTGAGAGCCCGACCGAGGGCGGTGGCTCAGATGCTGAAGAAAAAAATTCTAAAGCCTGCGGTACCGTCGCGATGATATCATGAGCCAATTCAGACAAAGCGTGTAATGTCTTTTGCAGTTTCCGCTCCATATGCCCTCGGACGGCAGGCGTGAGGTCTTCGGCGAGAATCTTGCCCAAGACAAAGCATTGGATCTCGTAGACGATCATCTCGATATTTCTCAGGTTGTTCCACAGTCTGATCGAGTAAGAGTCTTTGTAGATGTCGCATCGACCGGCATAGATCAGTTTCGCGTCCGCGTCACACTTTCGAGTGGTTGTGTATGGTTCTTGGATGGACATGATCCCTGTCAGGTATTTGAAGTCTTGTTCAATCGCCGATATCTCGTCTAGATAGCTAGACCAGGGGATTTTGGGCGTGTCTGTGTTCTCCCTCACGCTCATGAGCAGGTTTGCGCACTGCGTGCCTACCACCCCCATGCGCCAGGAGGAGCTCGACGTGTCTGTATGTTTGCCAGCTTCTTCCTGCAACTCCAGCATGTCCTTGGGGAACGGCTTCGTGCCATGGACGCAGGACAGGACGAGATCGGCTCGGACTTGGTTGAACATGCGAATGGAGACCGGTCTGGAGAACTGTTTCTTTCCTCGGGCCACTACCAGCGCTGCTGCGCCCTGGACGTGTCGCAGCCACGACGCATATTCCGAGACGTGTTCGAACACCCCCAGCGAAATCACGGACATAAGCGTGCTGTCCCTGACAGAGTCGATCGGCGATGCCAATGCAAGATTCACCAAGCGAATCGCCTCGGAGTATTTTGCCCGTGCCTGACGCGCTAGATAGGGTTGTTGTGTAGAATTGGCCAACGCGACGAGTCCTACGGCCGCCATGCTGGTCAGCAGGGTTGGATGGTATCCCCCTTCTGCATGGTAAACCGATGGGATGTAGTTCAAGCATCCGCGGGAGGAGGATTGACGGTCGACCATGAAGTCGTGGACGAAATAGTTGATTCCCAGTTCATCGGTGTTGGTACTGAAGCTGCGCGGAGGTGGCGGCGACGCACTTTGAGTTGCGTCTCTGGTTCTTTGTTCCCGGGACCGTTTCATGGTGTGGTGTGTTTGGTCGCGGAATATCAGTTCCCACTCATCGCGGTAGCCAGGACACTTTTCGCGCAGTCGGATGCATTGTCCGCAGTGGGGAGATTGTCGATCACACTGGGTTCAACAATCAGACCAGGACTTGTAGAGTGGAATAGGGCTGCACCCACGCGTCTTTTCACCGCTCGACAGTTTCCGCAACTCCTGGATGCTCTTGCGTTGGACATATCTCTGTATTCGATAACAGGGAATTGTGTTGAATTGAGCCTGGTATCGTGTTGGCCCTGTCGCGATATCTACCCCACCGAGGGGCTTGAGCAGGCAGCAAGCTAAATCTGAACGGTGAGGCTTACGGACGAAACCACCGCCACCAACGGCCCCCACACACGGCCTGCACCGCTGTTCCTGCGGTGATTAGGAGAAAAGGCTGTCTGACGATCTTCAACCCTCCTGATTCACTCGTGCCGATAGCCATTGAGGACCCCAGATTGGGTATCTCACGCTCGGCTGTCGGGAGTTGGAGCGGAATGTAGATGCTAGATGACCTCGACCCCCTCCAGCTCTGTCTTCAGATGAGCAGCGTGAGTGACAGTGGGTCAGCTTGAAGATGCCGATCGCGCAGGATGTGTGCTGATACAGTGCCGCCCGCCATGCACCGCCCCGGAGCTGCGCAGTGGGAGGAGGTGGCTCAGCGCTGAACGGTCATCTCGTGAATCTTATTCGAATCAAGAACAGCGAAGCTTTCCACGGCCCCTTACGATTGGCTGTGCTTTCATCCACCGCGCTAGTCCGGACAGGGCAGGCGAGATGCTCGACCAGTCAGCCGTCATCGCTCATCGAACATGACTGCCTGGGAAGCGGATCGACGAGTTGACAGGCTATGTTGCCGAAAGGATCTAAGATGGATCTGAGAGGCATAAAGGGCATCCATCGCCCTCTCAGTCGTCATGCGAATCTCTCCGATCTCCAGTCACATCACATCTCCCTCAGCCCTTCCCTACGCATACTATTATCCCCCCGGTTCCGATAGAAACGACCTTGACACATCCATCGAAAACCATGGGCAATGTGGGATACCGGGATGGAATTGCCATCCTCCAGCTGATCGTCTTTGCCGTCTTTTTTGTCGTCGCCCTCTTCATCTGGAAGCGGACGGGATGGAGAGCCGGAGGGAAATCCTGGCGATTCGTCGTCACACTCTCCCTCATCCGAATCGCCGGCTCCATCTGCACGTTATTGACAATCAGTAATTACAATCAACAAATTCTGGTTGCAGAGGCCGTATGCGAGCTGATTGGCATTGCGCCTTTGCTTTTAACCTACATCGGCATCCTCGGACAAATGTGAGTGACCCAGTCGTTGCGACATCCTTGATAGGTGGATGCAAAAAAGACAAATACTGACCAACGAATCCACCCTGATCAGTGACGAAGACCACAAAATCAAACCCCTTGCCCTCAAAGCAGCGGCCC
This sequence comes from Aspergillus olivimuriae, assembly GCA_003719415.1. Taxonomy (NCBI): domain Eukaryota; kingdom Fungi; phylum Ascomycota; class Eurotiomycetes; order Eurotiales; family Aspergillaceae; genus Aspergillus; species Aspergillus olivimuriae. Next base: position 8,859 of record RHLO01000863.1, read on the forward strand.
TCACTGGCATCGTCGGCCTCATCCTGGGTATCGTGGGCGTGAGCAACTCCGACACACAGACCGAAGGCCCGTACCACCCGAACGCCATTGTGAAGGCGGCCATGGGCGTCTTCCTCGCTTTGTTTGTCATCACCGTCGCGTTGACAGTGTACCTGGGCTTGCAGCTTCGACCTACGATTCTCTCGTGGCAGAAGAAACTCTTTCTTGCCATCGCTCTCTCATGGCCGTTCTTGCTTATTCGACTGGTTTACTCTGCCATTGGGGACTACACTACGGATGCACGATTTGTTGTTCTGAGTGGAGATGCTACGATATATTTGTGCATGAGTGTGTTGGAGGAGATCGTTGCTGTAGGAATTTGTGTGGTTTACGGAACGTTGGCGGTGATTGAGAGGGAGAAGGGCAAGATTGTTTATAGTGAGATGAACAACAATCAGTATGTGGGTGTATGAGAATTTTATTGAGGGTTGGTGATTTGATGTTGTAGATATACCTAGAGAGAAAGCGAGTCGTTTTATAAAAAGTTCATTTTGGCGCGATAATAATTAGGATAGATATCTCACTTTCCATTTAGAATGATATAAGATTCATCTTCATCACTGTCTTCATTGAAAAATGTAGGTTTGCTATCAGTAAGACTAAAGATAGGCTTTATACTAGAAGGCTTATACTATAGCAGGGGGGTGTGTTTTATTTATAAGATGGAGCTGGACCACTAGCTTAACCGACCTGCAAAATTACCCTTAGAAAACAGATCTTGTAACAGCGATGTATACTTGTGATCCAGAGAGTAGTACTAGCAATTGCTAGCTGCGTAGAGAGAGGAATACTTTTGCAGATTATGATTAAGAAAAGTATTTGTAGGATACTAGTGGTAGGTACGGAACGTTCAGAGGGAAAAGAAATGAGGACGTCAAGACTACTGCAGAATTGCAACCAAACCCATCAATAACACGCGCTCAACCCAAGGAAATCTCCATTTCCAGGTAGTGTATTCCCTCCATTTACAGACGGAGCTGAACTTGGTGAAGACGTCGCGGTGGTAAAGTTGCTCGCCCCAGGATGTCATAGACCTGGGCCCACAGCTCACAAGCCGAAACGTCAATCAATCCAGTTCGAGTCGGATTCTCGAAGATCAAACCCGGTGTCGACAAGTCCCTCGCAGAGACAAATTGTGTTCAAGAGATGGAATCTGTTGATGGGTCGGCATTCTTAGCCATGGCCGTCCACAATCCCATCATCTGCCCACTGAGTTCATCCTCGCCTTGACGAGACATTCTGATAGGTAGAGCACCCCAAATACTGAGATGGACATAGTGCGGAGACATGAATATAGTCTGGCAGAGTCTAGCAGATGCAGCCATGATTGGAGTACCAAAAGTAGCTGACCGCATTGCAAGGGCCATCTCCATTAGCCCTAATTCTGACTTGAACGAGGCCTTCTTGTCTGATTGGCTGAACATCTGAGTTACCTATTCTGGACTAGTGTCAGGTAGGAATGAGGAGACACTAACCCGGATACAGTAAGGCTGGTGTTGGTGCAGAAGCTTTAATGACAACAAGCCTCCAGAGGCATATCCTACCAAGCATCATGCGGGAGTCTTTATGGCCCCCAAATCCGTCCGCTCGCAAATACGCCTTGCTGCCCCTGATCCATTTCCTGGACACTGACATGCTGATCACCATGTGGGGGTCGACAAAAGATCGTCAGGCTGTGTTCGTCCCAGACTTGGATCCCGTCCGTCAGCTCGCAAAGTCCCTCGTCGATGGACCTCCTTCTGAGCTGAGATTGGCAAGCAGGAGGGTTATTGATCATAATCAGTGACCTGATTATCTGGCATGACTAGTCTAGTATACTCGCTGTAACACTACTTTTACTTTGGCGAAGCTTGAAAAGTCAACCTCCATCATACCTATCTTCCCCCTTGCGTTGACTAATCGTAGGGGTGGAAAATGCCCGATCTCAGCATTACGAAAATCAGGCGAAAACCACGAAAGGTCCTCTGTGTATGTGAGTTCCTGAATTGTAGACTGTCAGAGAAGTCTATCCCACATAATACCAGGCTAACCTACACGGATAACCCATTGCAACCTCCCTCAAACACACCACAAGGGTCATCAACCATTTGAATGTCGACCCTCTGCACTCTTTTGGCTATCGTGCTCGCCCTCGCCGGCAGCACAGCAGCCGTACACGACACCTACACCTCCCCTCCAGCGTCGAGCTCGACGCCCGCTCCAACGGGTACATCCTATCCATCTGGATTCGACATCACCAAGAGTTGGGGGAATCTTAGCCCATACGCAGATGCTCCAGGTTTCGGTCTGCCGAAGGGTGTACCACAGGGATGTGAGCTCTCCCAAGTTCATGTCTTGCATCGCCACGCGCAGCGATACCCGACAGTCAGTGAGACGGATTCCCTCTCGACAGAGGCATTTGCCTCTGCCATGCTGAATGCGACCAAGAGACACCCAAACACCGAGATCGGTACCGGGCCATTGGGCTTTCTGAACGACTGGGAGTATCTTCTGGGCACAGATCTCCTGCTGCCAACCGGTGCTGCTACTGAGGCAACCTCTGGGGCTGATTTTTGGAGTCAGTATGGCCGCTTGCTGTATGGCGCCACCACGGGCGAGGCGCGCTGGAATGCTTCGCTGAATGTGGACGCTGATGGAAAGCCTCGTCGTAAGCCCACATTCCGGACCACCTCTTATCCTCGTATCTTGGAAAGTGCACGCTGGTGGTTGAGTAAGTGACCAGCCCACTCTAATAAACATCGGGCTGAGGGTTAATATTGACGCGCCTGGTACAGGTGGGTTCTTCGCCAACATCGGTGCCAACAGCTCCTACGATCAATATGATTTGACGATCATTCCTGAGGAGCAAGATTTCAACAACACGCTGTCAGCGACAAGCTCTTGCACTCGTGGCAGCAAATACGGTGGGCAGGTCGCCGCATCTTTTCTACCTGCGATGATCATGAATGCGACCAATCGTCTCGCTAGCTTCTTGCCCGACGATTTCAACCTGGGTGGCTTAAAAGTCCTGGGAATGTTCAACATGTGCCCGTACGAGTATGCCACTCTTGGTGAATCGTCGTTTTGCTCGCTCTTCACGGAGCAAGAGTGGCGCGACTACGAGTACTGGTTGGATCTGAAGTTCTACGACCTGTTTGGCTTCGGCTCTCCCAGCGGCCGTGCCCAGGGCATTGGCTATGTGCAAGAGTTGGCCGCCCGGCTGGAACACCATCTAATTCAGACAAGTGAGAGCAGTATCAATTCCACCTATGACAATAACCTGGCAGACTTTCCTCTCGACCAGCCCTTCTACATGGACATGACTCATGACAGCGTCATTACCTCTGTTTTGACCGCGCTGGGGCTGGAATACTTCAAGTTCAGTCCGCAAGGAATGCCTCCCAATGTTGCACATGCTCCGTCGCGTCATTTCAAAATGAATGAGATTGCCCCTTTTGGAGCTCGTTTGGTGTCTGAGGTCTGGACATGTCCTAAGGAGGCTTCGTTTGATGACCTCCGAGTGTCAATGTACAGGAACCCGGATCTGTCGTCCGAATCGGACACGGAAAAATACATTCGATTCATACTGAACAATGCTCCGTTGCCCCTGGATGGGCTATCTGCCTGTGACGGATCGGTAAATGGGTTCTGTCTGTTGAATGATTTCCTTCGTCAAGTCCCTGATCTCACTGAGGAGGCAATGTACCAAGAGGCCTGTTTCGGCACCTACAATGAGACCATTCCTGTTGGTAATGGACAGCCGCCGTCGGTATAGACTTTGTACCCCAACGCTTCGGTTTAAGTGTAATTACTGGGGGGTTTTTTTTTATTGCAGAGGCCATACTATGGGTGGGAAATGTAGCCCTTGTTAGCTTACAGATTCACAGTACATAACAATGCAGGCTTTTACATTGACATCATTATGGCTCGCAAGCCTGGTGATATTCATCATATGTCTTGTAAGGATGGCCTGAACATGTCCAAGCTTATTTTTAGACCACAAGACGCTTCAGTGTACTCCAAACTGTGCGCCTTGGTTATTCTGAATCTGGAAGCGCTTTTAGACATAGACATGAAGGCTTGCGCATGGATGTCCAGTACGATTACTTGAATGGGCCGTTGACAAGAACTATTGATCGCACAGATCAGATGGCAGCAGCATATCCCGGGTGGAGCATCAGACTCACAAATCAGATGGCCGAGGATGGCCTGGCATCATGCACCCACAGCGACTACTGTTCCGCCGCATGCAGGCAAATCCACCAGACTGTCCCACAGAATGGATCGATTCCAGACGATCGGGTCGATCCCTCATCGTTTGCCCCTGATGTGCGATCGTTCTTATGGCGAGGAACCCCGCTCCCTCCATTTTCGCCGGCACAGGAGCCCTGTTCATCCAGACTTCCTGCCAATCACAGGCGACACGCACGCTCAGGAACCTCAATTCTACCATGGGATCCAAAGCCTCGAAGCTCAAGGAAGGGTCTTTGGCCTTCCGATCCAAAAGACAACAGCCCGATCAACAAATCCCTCATCCATCACAGGACGCAACGGGGACGTTACCAGCAGCCGAGTCCGAACCTGAAGGAACGCTAGAGACAATCTGTCTCGAACAGCTATGCAGCACCTGCGATAAATTGGAAGTGGAGAGGATGTTTTCCGAAGAAGCGAAGGAGACCCCCATCGGTTTACTTTCGCACTACATCGACCGAGAATGCCCGTTTTGTCGCCTGATCTCGCAGTCAATCACACACACCTGGGGCACAAGATTCACAGTCGAGAAAGTCTGCTTGGAGTCCAGTGCTCCGGTCCGTCTGTATGCTCGAAGTCAGAGTCCCTTTACCGTGATGAAGAACGGTCGCAAGCAACATCCCCAGCCTCGACTCTTGCTTGCGGTGGATGTGAAACCGCCGGGTTACCAGCGCAATCGACCTGTAATCCGGGAGCTAGATCGCGTCAAGGATCGCTATATGATCGCTGAGATTGAGGCCTTTCCTGATCCTCCGGAGGAGAATCTTCTTCCCCGACGGGAGGTTGGAAGTCACCTGGATGTGGAGCTGGTGACGCGATGGCTCCAGGAATGTCTAACGCACGAGCATTCCCAGGCAGCTGCGAAGACATGCAATAGTCTCTTTGGTGAGACGCATACGTTCCGGCTCATTGATGTGGTGGACGAGTGTCTGGTTTCGAAGGCTGAGCGTTGCGATTATGTCGCGCTCTCTTACGTCTGGGGTCCGCTGCCTACGATTCTGTCGTCTGAGAATGCAAAGGCGAAGGATCCTATTCTTCTCAGCACCGATGCCAATATTGTCGACCTTGCGGTTCCGAATAGCCTCTCTCGATCTCAGCGCGACGCAAATCCAACCGGCAGGATCCCGGGGACTGTTCGCGATGCGATGGAGTTGACGCGACAGAGTGGAATGAGATACCTCTGGGTTGACACGCTTTGCATCATCCAAGACAATACAGAGGATAAAGCGCATATGATCGGTCGCATGGATGATGTCTACGACAATGCGATCGTCACCGTCATTGCCGCGGACGGGCACGATGCCGATGCTGGGCTGCCGGGGATAAGCCCGCGTGCAGGGCATCTTGTCCAACCAGCTCAGATTGCTTGCGATACCGAGGGCCATACTCTGCGTCTATCGCGTTGCTTACCATCGCTCTGTGATGAAGCCCGACGAGCCAATTGGATTACTCGGGGCTGGACGTTCCAGGAACAATGTTTGTCTCAGCGAGTGTTGTACTTCACCGCCGACGAGATCTTTTTCAACTGTTCTCAGGTCCAGTGGCGAGAGGGATATGATCATGGCGAGAAAGACGGCGAACCTCGCCGTGTGGATGTGAGGACCGGACCGCCATGGTGGAATGCAAATCTCAGGAACGACCCGGATCCAACGCCCTATCTGTATCTGGGGAATATAGATGGGAAGCTTGATGCGCAGAGCTATCAGATGGCGGTGCAGGATTACACCCGGAAGAATCTGACCTACGCAGACGATATATTCAACGCGTTTGAGGGGATCTTCAATCGTTTCAAGGGGAATGGGGACGTTTTGGAATTGACTATTTGTCAAACTCAAGGCATTCCCACTCGATTCCTCTATCAGGCCATACTGTGGTTTCCTCCTGAAGATTCGAAGAAGCGTGTGTGTGACAGACAACGTCTTTCCTCGTGGTCGTGGTATGATAGACAGCCTCATTCTTGTATAACATTCACTGACAACTAGATATTAGGGCATCCTGGACCGGTCCCATCGACTTTGTCTTTGCCGAGAGTGACTGGCTGTCCAGGAATATCTCGCACGCAGTCATCAAACGCAAACCCCTACACACCCTCGTCCCCTGCTGGTATTACGGCGAGACCGCGCAGAAGTTCTGGTCCCACAGTATATGGAAGGCTGCAAGTGGGGGAGAAGATACGACCATCGACCCTCAAACATCGGAAGAAGTCTCCAGCACAAAGACCTACCTGAGCGAGAACATCGGGATAGATATCGAGCAATTGCTCAGCGGATCCGAGACAGAAGCGCCAGAAGACCTCTGCACTGGTGACCTTGGCTTCTTTGCGCCTTATATACCATCCACAGAGTTCCGTTTCGCCTTTCCAGGAGCAAAGGAGCAGATTAATGTGTTGGAGGTGGGCGAACATCGTGGTCAATTCCGGTATGACGGTGACGTGGAAGATATTGATGAACTTGTGCCGATTGTGGCGGGGGATACGATTACCAAGGAGCCTGATGTGCATTCAATCTTGTTGGGCTTTGTGACTCGAAATGGTGTCTCTCGTCGTGTTGGTATTGCGTATACTTACTTCTCGAAGCAACCGACTGCTGCGAAACCTCCGTGGCAGTATAAGGTGTTTTGCGTGCGTTGACCAGTTGTTGTATACTATGTCTACATTTTTTGAGTGTAGGAAATAGAGCTGAAAACTTAGAAGCCACTTAGAATATTTGTAGACACTTTTTCAAGATGAGCTGCTGTTGATTGGGGGATTTTGGTGTGAACATCGCATAGGAAACGTCGACATTGGACTTGCTCTGGTTGTTTTTGGTGCATTTCTCATGGGCCGCTTCGCAGGAGAAGAAGACACCATCAGATATATTGTGATGTGTCAGATTTGAATCGCATTGGTGGCCGACGTCTAGTGATGGTTCAAGATATGGCTTTTTGATGGCCTCAACTGCGAAGGTATGGCCAACGTATCCCCAAGATTCTGACTCTGGTCAGTCTCGATTCTGCTCTGATGGTACCTCACGCAACTGAAGTATCCGATTGATGGGTCATCTAAGAAGCTATTGGCTTGGCTTTTGGTGAGTGTATGAAAGATATGTGCATGGTAGCAGCTGTAGTCATTTTTTGAAGACGAGTGTACAGCTCTTTACGCTGTTTGTCTTTTTGTGTCCTGTTTGTTCTGCTTTTTGTTCCTCTTTACACCCTAGTAATTCAGTAGATAAATGGAATTTGTCTTGTTGGAGAGATCACATTTTGGACACAAATTCAAAGTTATAAATAGAAACGACAAGATAATGCAATCAAAGGATCCTAAATTCACTGCTCTTCAGTCCTAGCAATACCTATGGATTCCAACCGCCAACCAGTCACCCTAACAACAGGCATCACTTGATTCCCTCTATCACAAGCGTATTCTCAATTCTATCATCCGGAAATCCACATCAACAATGCTACCAAGACAAAGGAACCCCTTTCAAGACGGGGTTGAGGCGGCAGATCGTCTCCGCGATAGGATTGATAATAACTGGCGGAAAAAAGGGAAAAGCGATGTCGCAAGGGGAATACTGCATATAGGGGCTCCCATTAGACCTGTCCAGTTGCATTTGCATGAATACTCCTGGTAGATATGATCAGGGCCAGACGAGGGGAGGATTTTTGATGTTGTCGATCCACCGACTTGCTCTGACCTCTCCATCACCACCTTATATCAACCCACTTCCCATGAAATCGACTCAAACATCATCTTCTCGCTTTCTACTTGCTTTCGTCTCACTCACTGAGCCACTATGGACAAGTCCACGTCCGTCTCTCAACAGCACCACCACCACCACCATCACTCCCGCAAGATCTCTCTACTAGACACCACAACACTCCCCTGGTTTCTACAGCTCGACCACGACGCAGAAATCATCTACGACCAATCCTCTTCAAACACCCAATCCCCCCCAGTCGTGCGCGGGGGCTCCCTCACCGGTCTCGTCGAGCAGCTAACCCGCCACGACCGCCTCGACACCACCTTCAACGAGACCTTCCTCACCACATACCCGACCTTCGTCTCCGCCAGGGATCTATTCCACGCCCTCCTCAGCCGATTCTACATCTTCGCCCCGCCGCATCTCCCTCCCACCGACCTCCCCCTCTGGATCGAGATGAAGCAGAAAACAGTGCGCTTCCGCGTCATCAACATCCTCAAAACATGGGTGGAGCGATTCTGGCTCGAACCGCGCGATGAACCCACCCTCGTCTTCCTCCGCGACATGAGCTCTCGGATCCGCTCCTCGGTCGCCATCATGGAGATCCCGACCACGGCTCAGCTGCTCGCGGTGATTGAACTGCGGCTGCAGGGCCGGGAGATCATGCGTCGACTGGTTTCGTCGTCGGAGTCGGTGGTGCCGAAGCCGGTTGTTCCGAGGAATATGAAACGGTTGAGGTTGTTGGATATTGATGCGATGGAGTTTGCGCGCCAGTTGACGATTATCGAGGCGCGGATTTATGCGCGTATCCGGCCGGTGGAGTGTTTGGGGAAGGGCTGGCAGCGGAAAGATCCTGGGACGGCGACGACGGGTGTGAATGCGATGATTCTGCATTCGAATCAGGTGGCGAATTGGGTTGGCGGGATCATTCTCTCTCATGATGAGGTGAAGAGGAGGGTCATGGTGATTAAACATTTTGTTACTGTCGCGGAGGTATGTATATCGATCCTCCTTGTTGCTTGTTCTCCTCTTTCGATGGACGCGGCTGATAGATCTTGCGTGGGTGGTGGGTAGAAGTGTCGTGCGCTCAACAACTTCGCGACAATGATGTCCATCATCTCTGGACTGGGGACTAGTCCTGTGTATCGCCTCCACCGCACCTGGAGCCAGGTCAGTCCCCGCATCCGCGACCTACTCCGCGACATGCGCGATCTCATGACGAGCGAGAGAAACTTCGTCCGGTATCGAGAGACGCTACGCACGACTCATCCCCCCTGTGTTCCATTTCTTGGTATGACGTCCCTCCACAGCAGACAGACGATAGGGACTCCGTACGGAGTAATGCCGCCAGTCACTAATGTATCCAGGCCTCTACCTCACCGACCTGACCTTTATCGACGACGGCATCCCCGACTTCCTCCAACCCGGTCTGATCAACTTCACCAAACGAGCCAGAACAGCCGCTGTGCTGCGTCATCTACAGCAGTTCCAGAACGTCTCGTATAACCTGCAGCCTGTCGCGGAGATCCAGGAATTTCTGATCCGTGGGATCCAAGCGGCCGAGGACGTGGCGGGGATGTATGAACGGAGTCTTCGATTGGAGCCGCGCCAGATGCACGAGGAACGTGTCGTTCGGGGGAGACCTTATACCCCGGCGGGGAGTCATATGAGCTCGATGATGATGGCGAGTATGGTTTTACGGTGATGATTACGGAGTACAGGAGAGGACTTCCAAGTTATCGTCTTTGTTTACCGGCGGGAGGTATTGTGGGTTATTTCTAGGGTCGAAGTACGGCGCATTGCGTTTGGGAGGGAGTATGATCATAGATAGGATACCCATCATTAGAGATGAGTACTTAGATTTCCTCAATGAAAGAAGAAGAAGAAAAAGCATACTCATTTGCATGGTCAAGATATCGTCCCCTCATCAAAAACCACTATCCACCACTCACCAGACTGCTCTGCAGAAGCGAGTATTCTGCAATACAGGCCTCCAAGACAGTCCAAGGTTCCATCCGCGTAGACTTCCCACCGGAAGCCTCATAAACCGAGTCGAACAGTGGTATCCCACTGGGAATCGTATTATAATACCTATCTGTCAAGCGATGACTCGACCCATCAGCCGGCTACCAGTCCGGGTTCCGTCTCGGTACCCCGGCGGTGTCCGTATAGGCTGTCGTTCCCAGGCGCATACGCTATGCGACGGGGGTATATACCCGCGAGATGCCGGCTCTCGGTCATTGTTGATGTGATAGAGCGGCTGAGTACGACAACGTCGTTTGCTTGCTAGCTATGTAGTGAGATGTCGCCCGCACATGGCCAAACGGCCGGCCGGGAAGAATCGACCGGCTGTTCCAATGAACACTGTATGATCTGACTACGGCAAAGACTACCTTCATTTAGAATTGAATGAGAGGATGCGCTTAAACGGCACAGAACTCAAAGATTCATTGTGGAAGACAGAGCAGAAGACATGGGCTGGGTCCGTAAGTTCATACGGCAATCTCCTCTGGGTATCATTTTGAAACGTGAAGCAGAGTCATCTCAAAAGCTAAAGAACCTTCTATAACCCTTTGCAAACCAATTCCGCTGTAACGCCATGCACAAAACAAAAGGAATACATGTCCGGATTGACGCTCCCATCCGGCGGGCCCTACGATGCCGCCGTCGCCCACTCCACCACTTCCAAGGCGCACATGACCAGGACGAGGGTAGACGGCAAAATCCTAGATCACATCAGCACGGCATGATTGCCCGCGTGGAGACAAGTCACTTACCAGACAACATAGCTTTGGAACAACAGTTTCGACATCGCCCCAACGTAGACATTGTTGATCTGACAGATCTGGGCCAGTTGCAGGGCGGACGGGGCTCCGGTGAGCAGGAAGCAGACAATGATAAAGATCGGATCATCCAAGATGCTCACAGGCACGTACTTCGCCAAGAGGGCCAGGAAGGGGGCCATGATCAAGGTGGGGAGCAGCATACGCGAGACAAGAGCGGCGATAATGAGCTTTCGCTCGTCCTTGGGATGCTCCAGATCCTGACGCGCTTCTTCCGGCAAGGTGTTTCGCTCCAAGTTGGCGCCCAGGACGACCAGGATCAGGGGAACGGCGACTTGGCCATTCTGGCCGATGGCCCGAGTGACCGAATTGCTCACAAATGAGCCCTCGTGGAAGAACAGTCGCTGCAATGCGGGGACGGATGCCACCACGATGGACACCAGCATCGCCCACAGAGGAGGGTTCATAAACGCCCAGAGGCCACACACAAATCTCCGTACGGCATTGCCCGTGACCGACAGGAATTTTTGCAGTCCTGTGGGTAGTTGCTGAAACACCTTCTGAGAGCCGTGCTTCCAGCCCTTGACGAGACGAGTCCACAGGCGCCGAACGAAAGTCTTGGGCTCGGCCAAGATGCCGGTGTCCGGGTGAGAACTGGCGTCCGGCACTTCGACGTTGGGGAAGCATAAGATATCGCCACGGGAGCTCTGTCGGGGTAGGAATGGTCCCTGGGGAGGAGGCCCCAGCACGGTGGCATGGTCTGGATCTCCCGGGGTCGATTCTTGCGGAGAGAGTTTCGTGTAGGAGTACGTGCGCGCAGTGACCGGGGTCTGGTCCCCGGAATAGAACTCGTTCGATCCCCGGGGGGAATCGATGTGGGAACCGTCCAACCGATCCTCCTCTGAATCGCTTCCGGTGTAAATCAATGGTTCGTCTGGGAGGGTGGCGTCGGGATGGTCCCGGTACGGCGCCTGGCCATCCAGCACTGTCGGGGCGGCCGGATCCCCTTCCTCCAAGTACCGGTCGCGCGGGGCCAGGAGGACGTGATAGCCCCAGCTCCAACGCACCAGTTGGCCCAGTTGCTGGAAGATCAGCAGATAAAGAATCCCCCGGGCGGCCACTTCATCATCGTTGTCATTCGGAATGCGATCCCAGTGGAGGCCCTTCAAGGTTTGGGACAGGGATATGACGAGGGAAATGGGCAGGGAGTTGGAGTTCCCAAAGACCTATCATGGATGCATTCTTAGGACCGACTCGGGGGGGGGTCGACGGGATGGGAGCGACTCACCGCCATGGCCGTCACAAAGTTGGCCGCTCGCTTTTTGAAGCGGAAACATCGGGACACGGTCCAGGCACAGAGGTACGAGACGAGGGTTTGGACGACGAAGATGACGGGGATGATGGCCAGATCGGTCAGCTTTTCGGCGGTCAGCTGGGATCCGAGCTTGGTGAAGACTAGCGACATCGATCCACGGTCAGTCAGAGTTCCTCACGGGGGTATGGGCGGCCAGGGACGGACTTAGACACGGCGTGAACAGCATCACATTCAAATTGGCCACCAGCTTCTGGGCATCGGCGTCGAACATGCCCTGTCGAGCAGCGATGTAGCCCGGCAGACTGACGCAGACCACCTCCAGGACGGCTTCGAAGACGAGCAGGACGAGGTGGAAGAAGGAGGGATGGCTTGCATGGGCGCCATTGGGGAGCAGCTCCGTCGACGACCCCATGGAGGATTGTGTCATGAGTTGACGGGGGAAGAGGGCGCGCGCATTCTGCTGAAAGGACTGGGGGGAGGTAAAAATGGCCATGGACAGGGGAGAGGGACGAATGTGACGGAGTGGTTGAGGGACGAAGTTGGGGCAGGGACGATGGAATTGAGCTGGAGGAGTGTGGCTGTGGAGAGTGACGTCGAGCCAGGAATCTTGATAAGGACCAGGCACGGGCGATGGCCTATTTTGGATCGGTTGAGCCCTGCGATGTGTCCTCGCGCAGATCGGAGGGAGTGGTCCAGGGGAAGATCCGATGAAACGGGGGCTCTGGGGATGACGGGGGGAATTCAATGGCTGATGGGAGGCGATCTGGAGAAGGGCCACGCAGGTTCGCTGCGCAGTGATGATGAATGCGCGATCCTGACTTCAGCATGATGGCCGCTGTGGGCCTGCTGATTGGCCGATAGCAGTGTGTCGCCGATCGCTTGCCGCCGCCAAGCCTCTTTGGGTTTCTGCGACCGCCACTGCTCAGAAGCCGTATCATCGACGTTGTCCAGAGTCCTCACTAGGAACTCATCCAGGGAGACTTGGCAGCGTCCTCTCGGTGTGGCTGGGGACGGCGCAGCCCATCGGTGGTGGCAAATCCGCTCATTTCTCGATGTACTCTGTACATACTATGTAGTAAGGCGCACATCATCGCACATCGACCAGGACATAAAATCCTGGCTGACTCAGGGACATACAATTTTCACCCGACTAGTTACTCCTACTAGTTATGTACCGAGCCACTAAGAAGTACATAATATTCTGTCCACGACGAGGGTCTGGATTTGCCACACTCGTGGCGCGGCGGTCCATTGGCTGGATGTGCTTCCGCCAGGCGACCACGATAAGCAACATCGATCATCGTCCCTGAACACTGGACATTCACGCACATGCGCGGCATCCAGGAGGGCTTCAGAGGAACGACACAATCACGACCCCCCCCCCATTCGTGACATAATTCGGGCGAGTCCGTCCAGGGAGAGACTCCGGCCTGTCGCAGACTGCGTCCTATACGAAGGCAGTTTCCTCCCCCCCCACTCATCCGCCCCGGTCAAGTTTCCTGCTCCGCTTCCTGCCTACGTTCCCTCTCCCCTCCTTTTCTCTCTCTCTCTTTCTTGCTCTCTCCCCTCCGGTCGGTCGGTCGATTCCCTCTTCTCATTCCTTTCCCCTTTATCCC
>RHLO01000865.1:0-13661 GCA_003719415.1 Aspergillus olivimuriae
CTCTCGCTCATCATGCCCGCCCCCTCCAACACCCTCCTCATCGAGGGTTCTTTCACCGAACTCGCCGACGAATTCGCCCAGTACATCGATGCCCTGCGCAAGCCCGAGGGCACCACCCTCCAGGCCGAAGTCTCCCCGCTCCTCGAGCCCCTCCGCCAGCAGGAACAGTCCGACGCCGAGCCCGACCGCAAGCAGCGCGATGAGGTCCTCAAGAAGCTGGTCTCCGCCGCCGCCGCTTTGAACGCGGCCCCCGAGAAGGGTGAGTTCGGATGGCCCTCCCCGGGTGTGAAGGCGCTGGCGGGAAGAGGAGTCGGTCCAGTGGATGGCGTTCCCCGATCCGATTCTCTCCTCTCGCCAGCACCAAAAGCAACCGAAAAATTCAGATGCAGACCGCGTCCGTGGGGACCACCAGGACGAAGCTAACCCATCCGTTCAGAAATCATCTCCGCCTACAACCTGCTGGTGCACCTGGTCCACCAGTCCTCCGACCCGGATATGTTCCTCTCCCGCATCTGCTCCTACCTCACCAAGCCCATCACCTCCTCTCCCCAATTCGGTGCCTCGCTGGCCATCTCCGTCCTGTCCACCATCTTCAACACCCTCTCGACCGACGACTCCAGCCGCTACCACGTTCTGCTGGCCATTGTCACCACCATCCGTCAGTCTGCCTCCGGCGTCGCCTTTGACGCCCTCAAGCCCAAGTTGGCCTCGCAGTTGCCCACGTGGCTCGCCGCCTGGGAACTCGACGCCGAGGAAGCCCAGCGGCTGCATCTCGCCATTGCGGATGCCGCCCAGGCCTCCGGCGACCAGGAGCTCGCCCAGACGCACATTATCCAGGCCCTGCAGACCATCCCCGCCGACAAGGCCGCTTCCAAGGAAGCCCGGGATCTGGCCGTCCGCGCCCTGACTTCCGCCCTGACGCACCCCGCCGTGTTCGATTTCACCCCGTTGACCGCCTCCGATGCCGTGCAGGCGCTCCGCTCCAGCGACAGCACCCTGTTTGAGCTCCTCGAGATCTTCACGGCCGACACCCTGGACGCCTACGAGGACTTTGTCGGGGCGACCCCCCTTTCCAGCATCTCCGGGGGCGTGCTGGCCGAGTCCGGCCATGCCCTCCAGACCAAGCTGCGTCTGCTGACTCTGGCCTCGCTGGCCGCCTCGACGCCCTCGCGCTCGCTTCCTTACGCCGCCATTGCCTCCGCCCTGCGGGTGGATACCGCCGAGGTCGAGAAGTGGGTGATCGATACCATCCGCGCCGGTCTGGTCGAGGGGAAACTGTCCCAGCTGCGCTCCGAGTTCCTGGTGCACCGCTCCACCTACCGGGTCTTCGGGGAGAAGCAGTGGGCGGAGGTGCAGGGTCGCCTGATGGTGTGGCGCCGTAGCCTTGAGAACGTGCTCGGCGTCGTCCGCAGCGAGCGAGAGCGATTCATTCGCGAGGGCCAGCAGGCTGCCCAGGCCGCCGAGGAGGCCGCGCAGGGCAAGTCGGGCGACAAGAAGACGGGCGAGCGCCGACAGCGTCCGGGCAACGCCCCCGCGGGGACCAGCCAACCGGCTCAGCAGCCTCAGGAGGTTGCTGCGGCCGAGTAAACGCATGACAGAAAGCTATGACAACGCATATACACCACAACGCAATGGACGAATGAAAAAAGTTTTTTGTGTAATGGTTGGGAAAGAGGTGTTTTGTTGTAATTTGTTGATTTCTTTTTTTTTCCCTACTTTTCCGACGATTCTTGATTCCTTTCTCCCAATTTCCTTGTTTTGTTGCTCTCATGTTTCCCTCAGGCTTGTCCTCCTCACGTCTCGATGTTTCATTCTCGTTGTTCATGTTTCTCGTTTCTTTTTGTACCCCCCGGCGACAGTGTTGATCGGTTCATGGTACCGCTTTGTTTCTAGACCGGTCGGGTGTTCTGCCTGGCCGCCCGGTAGTTAGGATTGGACCCGACAATGGACACGAGTCATGTCAGGCAGGTTACTGGGAGATGCTCCCTCGCACGGGACTGCGAGGCGAGCAGTTCGTCCGATAGATCAACATAGAGCCCTCACGCATCGTTTCCAAAGACACATTCTATCTATATAGGCTATGGGTAGACCCCAAGACAAGCTAATTACAAGGAGCAAGAGCAAGAGCGAGCGAGAGAAAAAGAGAGGGAGAGCCAAGAGACAAGAGATAGCCACCACACTACTAAGCCTGGACCGGCTGCACCCCGCGCGCTTGGAAGCTTTCCCGAATGCGAGCATAAACCTCATCGACGCTCCCAGTGGCAGAGACACTGACGACCTTATCCTGGGCAGCAAAGGCCTCCACCACGGGCATGCTCGTCTCCACAAATGTCCGGAAGCGCTTACGGATCGACTCGGCGTTATCATCATCGCGACCGGAAGTCTCGCCACGCTTGAGCAGCCGCTGCTCCATCACATCCTCCGGGCAGTCGAGGAAGAGTGTCAACTCGGAGGGACAGACGGTGTCCTCGAAGAAGACGGCCTGGTCGAGCTTGCGGGGGAAGCCATCGACGAGGAAACGGGCCTTGCGGCCCACGGGGGGGTTCTGGGCCAGGGCCTCGGCCATGGCGTTGGACAGCAACGCGACGGTGATCTCCATGGGGACGATCTTGCCCTCGCGGATGTACGTCTTGATCAGGTCGCCGTACTGGCTACCCTCGCGGACTTGCTCGGCGCGCAGCAGATCGCCCGCGGAGAGGTGCACGAAGCCGTAGTCGCGGACCAGGTTGGTGGACTGGGTGCCCTTGCCGCTGCCGGGGCCGCCGAGGAGGAAGACCACGGTGACGTCCGCCGGGGAGAAGCGCGGGGACGAGGTGGTGGACGACGACATTGTTGTTGTTGGTTTTCGTTTAGGAGCTTTCGGTGGAGGCGGAGGCGGAGGGCTTGCGCTGGCCGGTGCGAGATTTCACCAGGAGGACGTAGGAGCCGGAGCCAATGGCGAAGAGGATGAGGAAAGGGAGGACTTTGAACTGCGAACGATTGTAGTGTGAGGAGGTGTTGGGGGAGGAGGAGGAGGAGGAGGAGGAGGAAGAATAAGGTTGTTGAAGGACAGGTTGCTGGTGGCTTCGGAGATGATGGTGGGGTCCGGGCGATGATCGTGCGGCAGTGAGCGAATTGAGACCGAGACGGGAGGACGCGGACGAGGCTGGACGGAAGGCAGCACGAGCGAAGAACGACATTGGGAGGGAGGAGAAGACGAGAAAGGAGCAGAGAGAGCGAAGCAGGCGAAGCGAATGTAAGTTGAAGCCCAGAACGAGAGACTTGACGATTCGCTGCTTTCCGCTTCGGGCCCTGGACGCCCGCTTTGGGTTTAGCGCGGAGTCCCGTGTCGTATCGCTGTATCGTCTTGTATGGCCGTGTATTGCTGCCTCAGGACGGACGGCGTCAACCGAAGTATACGCAAGTATATCGACAGCTGGCGGTCCCTTCCTCCTTCGCCTCGCCTCTTCCTCCTCCCGACGTTCGATTGTGCTCACCGGTTCCTCTCCTTCTTCATCCTCTCATCTCAGTCTGCTTCTTTTGTTCTCGCCCTCTCACGTCGATTGTATCGTCCTCTCACCAACCACCCTGCCCCCTCTCCACTTCATTCACACATCGACTTCTTCCAACACGCAACACTTCACCATGGCCAATCGCCATAAGAACCAGAGTCATCGTGAAAGAACTACTCAAAACAGACCTTCCACTCAACACACCGCCACCCAAACCCCCCAGACTAACAGCCATTCTCCAGAGAACTCTCCCTCGACCACCGTGCGTACACCTTCCCTCCTTTCTACCTGATATTCCATCCAACTCACATCTCTCAGTCCCACCGGGGCAAAAGAGGACCCAAAGCTCAAGGAGGCCGACGAGGAACTGAAGACAGCAGAGAAGGTATTCCCAATGGCACACCGACCCAGGCACAATCTAGAGTAAGCAAACCCGCTTCACCAAACACCAGGGTCAATCTCCCCAGCTGACTTTTTTTTCCCCCAGGGTATAAGAATAGTCAGCCCAGCTCCATTCTCTCACTTTGCTAAGAAGACATCTTGAGCCCCAGTCACTTCACCGAAGAATCGCTCCCGCAATAAGCGTTCGGCCACCAGATCTTCCCAAGCCCACAAGCTCGATGGCAAGAAAAAGAAGACGGCAGGCAACAAGCCCATCTCCAAGACAGTCTCGGCTTCGCTTGCCCCCTTGAAGACAGCCCCTAAAGTTCCCGGCTTTCTACGTCTTCCCCCCGAGCTCCGCTGGCAGATCTATCAACATCTTCTCATCCCCCGCCGGGTCGACATCATCCGCCTCCTGGATCCTAGCCCTGCCAGGAAAGGCCGTTATCGACTGTATCATCGCCACTGCGCAGTACGCCATCCACGAACCCAAAAAGCGATTATCTACCGCCGTCCGCCGGTGCATCCCCTGACACTACTTACCTTGTGCCGTGCCACCTATTGCGAAACCCTGACCTTGCTCTACTCCACCACCCAATTCATCTTCAACTCAACCAAAGCGACCAGCCGATTCATGAAATGCACCTCCAAAGATGCACAGGCAGCCATCCGCCATGTGGAGATCAACCAGGTCATGTACAACGAGCCCAGGCTGACCGAATTCTGTCGCTTCAAACACCGCAGTGACCTTGCCTTTTTCGACCTCTGCGAAAGCATGGCCAAGATGTTCACCTCGCTGAGCGTACTCCACGTCAAGCTCACCATCCACGACTGGCCCATCTCCATGGAGAAAGGGGAGCGCTGGTCGTGGCCGCTGTTGAACTTTAGCGTCCATGGCGAAGGCCTGGATTACGTCGCTATCCAGCTTTGTATGGCACGCTTTGACAACGACAGACTCCGAGCGGTGGCACGCGAGCTCGAGCAAGAGTTGATGAAGCCTTCAGCCTTTGAAAATCGTGACTGCTTGGCTAAAAAGATGAAGCGCCCATACAAGGCGAGAAAAAGTCTGAGAGTGGTCCTTTAACGATATCTGTCTCTTTGATTTCCATTACTCAGCCTTCACTCTGATGAAACGAAATATCAAACAAAGCGGGTAGAAAGGGGCGTGAATGGTGGGAAGCAAAAAGGGATGGGGAATTTTTTTTTATATCGGATCTCTTTTTCCTTGTTGTGTTTTAACGTGTGGAAACTTGCAACCCCTTCCAATCTTGAAATACACGTCTGATATCGGGATCTATCTCGGTGTCAGTCCCAGAGGCACGACTAGAGGGGGGAGTTTGGGGAAAACAAGAGCACAGGCGTTGGTTTCTGATTTGCTTTTTCTCACTTTGGTGGTGTCGTCTTTGTCTCTGTGCCTGCAAACCAGACAATGGTCTCAGATAGATACAACGAGTTGGTCCATAACAACCCAAGGCCACAAATTGAGAGAAATGATAGGTTTCAAATTGCCTGTCGGACTGAACTGCCCGTCTTTCTATATAGGTATGGAAGTACAGTACAGATTAGGAGGTAGTCAATATGTGCGTGAATCGTAAGAAAATCAAGGCGAGAAGGGGCCAAAAATACAAACAGGACGAAGGGAACGGAAAGAAAAGAATAAAAAGGATAGGTGCAACGCCTGGCATGTATGTCTGCATGCATGCGTCAGTGAAAGATTCCCTGTACAACAAGATATATCTCAACTGTCTCGGCTATGAGCATCACAAGGGTGGCAGATACATCACACTTCCATTTTGGGTATCACACAACTCAATTAGCCGCTCCGCTGTACCATGGGTTGCCCTTCTTCAGACGGAACTTCCCGGTATGCCTGCACACGACGGCGACGGAGATAATAGTAGACGCCCGCCAGGAGCCCGCCCACGGAGCAGATGATCAAGATGAAGATGAGGAGACCACCGACCCCGCGAATGACCTCGTATGCCTTGTAGACGGCCTGGGCCGCCTCTTTGGCTTGGGTGTACTCATCTTCGGGCATTTCGGCGTCTTGCGCCTCGGCTGCCGCTGTCTTCGTTCCGAACAGGATGGAGGGGTCATCTGGAGTGGGCTGCACCTCACCCTGGAATCCTGCCAGACGCCAGTTGCTGGGCGTCTCGGTGCGGTGGATGGCGGACGTGCCCAGGACGTTTCCGTCCTGATCGACGGCCTCGACGGACACCCAGTCGAGATAGCCGTCGGCGACGTACATGGTCTCGAAGTCGAGCTTGGTGGTGTTGCCGATGAAGACGGGGATGCCGTCGTTTGAGACGCGCGCGTAGAAATTCCAGGTGGCGATGTCGGTCGCGCCGTTCCAACTAACGTGGAAGACGGTGGTGAAGTCGGACTCGTCCGTGCCGTAGACCGACGCAACCATGTCCGGGGGGGTGGACGGACGGCCGGTGAAGGGGAACTTGTAGGAGCGGTAGGTGGAGAAGCGGGTCGAGACGAAGCTGGCCTGCATCAGAACCTTGCCGTCGGGGGAGTGCTCGCTCTGGAAGCCTCGTTCGCTCCATCCGACGAAAACGTTGCCGTTCGGAAGGCTCTGCACGCTACCGCGCAGACGCGTCAGGCCGCCGTCGGGGCGGTTATAGCGGTTCAGCACCTGGGCGGTCATTGGGGATGCGGCGGTGTCCAACTCGACAAAGAGGGCAGCCGAGGTGTCCTCGCCCTGTTCCAGTTCGTCCGAGGCATTGTTCAGGAAGGAGATCACCGTGCGGGTCGAGTTAGACTCCACGAAGCGAGCATGATGCTGCTTGGAGAAGGTGAAATCCATGGCGAAATCCGAGGACTTTCCGCCCAGTCGCCACATGATGTGACCGTCTTTGCCGGAGATCAAGTAGATGGTGTTGGTAAACCGAGCGGAGAGGAGGTAGTCTCCCGCGGCGTTCTTGTCGACCGAGTTGACATGCACATAATCCCAACCAGGTTCCGAGGCGGGCGCCCAATTCGGGTCGACCTTGACAGACTCGTTGATGGGGATGTTTCCCAACGAACTCCATTCGTACAGAACCTCACCGGTGGCCGTATCCATTTCGACGAATCCACCGGTAGAGATCCAACCATGCTCATCCGGGCGACCAAGGTCTTCGAGAGAGACGTACTCGCCGCGATACGCACAGGCCAAAGCAGTCTTACCGCCGTCAAGGACGTTGAATTCGTGCATGTTAAAGGCGCCGAGTTTGTTAGTGACTGGGACTGCTTTCTCCCTTTCATAGTGCTGATCCAGAATATATCCGAGCCCCTTATCCGTGCCGTCATCGTGGTAAGCATGCTGCAGGATAAACGACAGATGCGGCTGATCATCAATGTTGTCGACAGCCTTAAAGTCAAAGATGTTGCGGTTGTCGAACATGCAGGAGCCGGCCCAGACCAGGGTCTATGAGAAGATGGAGACTGTCAGCATATCTTGCCGACCCTTGCCCCAGGGGGGGGGGTTGCACGCGTATCCGGCGCGTAGAAGAAAGACGTACACCATCCGCATCATAGATATACGGGCCAACCTGGCAAGGTTTCCATTGTTGCGTGGGTGGCTCCGGTTCGATTACACCGTAGGGTGCAACGAACCAGTAACCGGGGCTGGTTGCTTCGCGATCATAGTAGGCGACGTTGAACTTCAAGGCTCGAACCTCGGGGAGCTGGATCTTGTGGTCAGCAAAGATTATGGGCTTGGAGCATGGAAGCTGCGTCCCACATACGGTGACAAAGGACATTAAATCATAATCGGATTCTGCTGCTGCAAGAACACTCCACAAGGAAAGGAAAAACAACTCCCAGAAGAACACCATCGTGAAAGAGCGGCTAGGAGGAAAATCTCCTGAGAAAGTCAAGAACACGAAAACGAGCCCAGCACAGAAAGAAAGGAGACGGGACTCCCCAAGAGACGACCGGGTCAATTAAGACGGCCGTCGTCAGAGAAGGAATCCAGAGGAGGGGCGATCTTCCAGTGAGGAGCCCTCTGGGGGAATCGAATCTTTTTCCGTACGGAAACCGAAGCCGGAACGGTCGCGGGAGGATCGTGCAATACGGTAGGTAATGACCAGGGGACCGGGCCAACAAAAAAAAAAAAGATCAGACGCCAAAGATTCCACAGCGATATCACCTCCATACAATTCGCCGGTGTGACCAGTAACAACGCAAGAGCTGATATGGGCGCTGACGATCCTGGTCTTGGCGGTGTTTCGGTCTGTGGAGCCGTGATCCACCATGAGAACTCCTACGAGGCAGGAGACGTTGCGCTTGCGCGGTCCTGGGGACTGAGTCGTGGACATGTCTCCATCCGTAGATGTCCAGATTGCCGGGTTAGGGCCGGAAGAGAGGATGGCAATCGAGGCGCTTGAGCAGCGGGTAGTGTCACGACGCGTGCCTCCTTTTTTTTTCTTCCCCGAGTCATGGAGAGTACGAATGATAATGTGGGCGGGAAGAAGACCGGCCCGTGGAAAGGATGGCACCAAGAACCCAAATCGACAGATGGAGATAAGAGCCAATTGACAGCATTCTCAGACGTCTCCCCACAGGGCTTGGCCGAGCTAGCGAAATGAGAGACGGCGACTGAACCCAGGAGGATTCGCAGATGATAGTGTCGATTGGCCCCCATGGTGCCCGTGAGTCTGCAGAGCCAACGAACCGTGCCGTCTGGGGGGGATTCGGGTTTTATTTGCTCGTCAGGAGAAGATTAAAATAGGGATCGTCAAGGCTTGACTTTGATGGTGCCAGACTCCGGATGGACTTCAGCGCAACCCAGCTTGTCCCTTTCACGACAGAGGGTTGTTGCGCGAAGGCGTCAGGGGTGAGGATCACCATGATCGGAGTCGTGGTAGGTGTGGTGGTGATGGTGGAGGTTTGGTGTCACGATGGCAGACGGTCCCAAAAAGGTTCCCCCCACGTGATGGGCTGGAAGCCTCAGGAATGCAGAAACCTTTTGGTTTCTGTCAGGCACGCTTTTCCTGCAATCTAATGGACTCCCTCGCGTGGTGGGGAATCTGGAGCAATCTGGTCGGTGCTCCATCATCCTCCCCGGTAGTAATCCCACGCTTCCCACTCGCTGCGATGAAGGCATTCGAATCCTGCACCAATCGCCATGCCCTGTGTCAGATAAAGGCCGGGGAGCAGCCGATATAAATCATTCATCCCTTTGCCACTAGCCTGACTCGGTATAGTATTCCCCTCGCTACTGATGGGTTCTCTCTACCATATACGACTCTGCAAGGAGGCTGGCCGAACAATGAGCTAGCCAGGCCTCTAGACAACCCCACCAATATTGTGATCCAGTGGACTTGGTGCTTCTAGAGGCTGGATCGGAAGAATTCTCAGAAAAATCTCAACGCTTGGTCTCTCTGGCATTTCCGCCGCTCTCCTCCCGGAAGCCAACCTGCCACGCAGTAAAACCATCCAGTTGCCAGCCAACATTTTATGACGGTTCAAGTCTTTGCGACGCGATCTTGATCGAAAGAACGTCAATCCTGTCTGTCTGTGCCATTCTGATTACTTCAAAGAAGCAACTTCGAACCAAGACCCCTTGCCTTGGGTCATCTTTGCCTGCGTAATCTTGTATCCGATTAGGTACTATTTTCTAAAGGATCCGAGAAATTGTGGAATTGCTGAGCCCCCTGGTCTCGAACTGGATCTATACGTTCCCAACTATGTCCCTATGATCCCAGATACTTCACCTGGCGATGCGTCTAGGATCATGTTTGGCAGCAAAAGCTAGAAGTAAGACAGCGGACTCTAGATTTCAACTTCCGGTACTCTCGACCGCCATGAAAAAGGCTTTCAATCAATCGTCGATGTGTGGCGCCTCGACGTATAGGGATTATTGTTTTTCCTTCTCGTGGGTCATCAACACCACCAAACCCTACCCAAAAGTATAAATGACCACGTACGTTATGTATATATCTTGAGTCTGTTCGGTAGAAACACATCAACGGTCGAGCATATAATATGAATTCGGAATATCCATTAAACTCATGTGTCTGTTTCTCTTGCTTTGCACCGACCAACCATCTGGTCTCTGAAATCTACTCAGATCCACTTCCCTACGAAACGCACAGCTTTCCAACCCGGCTCTTTGGTACCAAAAATAGACACACGCAGGATTGTCACCCTGACCGAAGCACAGTGGAAGACTAATTACATCTACATCGACACCCAGGGCAAAAAGAAACCCATTTGCGGCATTGCACAGGCAATTGCAAAGGCAGAGTGCATGGTTATGCCAGCAGACCGACAAGCAACGTCTCCCACAGTGGATGCATCGGCATGCAATCATATCCGAGACCAAAGGGTAGAACAGGGAAAGGATCTAGATGACCCGACAGAATGGTGACATGTCACTGCAAATATAAAACCTACCCATCCCCGAGTGAGTCAGTCAACCCAGCGGATCTTTCCCCCCCGGAATCACTGCTAGACTAAATATGTACTACACGTCGATTCATACCCTACTGACGCAGACCCGACGCATAGCCGACAATATCTGGCTCCCGAGACGCCTTGGGCAAATACACCAGCAGTTCAGCGATGGCAACGAGCAGAATCCCATGAGACCCCAGCATATCTGTCGGGCCCAGCTCCGGAGCCACGAGCCCGTTGCAGACGGTCTCGGTGTCGATTCGCGCCGCTTGACCGGGCCCATCGTTGGTAAAGGCATCGGCCGCCAATTTCCACGTGAGAGGGTTATACAAGAGGCCTTCGTGAGTATACACGCCACCGGCTGGCTTCTGCGGGCAGATCTGCTGGATGTGATTGTTGGTGACGCCCACATTCCAGGTATTCGCCAGGATCGCCGACGCATCTTTCCCGATCATCGGCTGCACGATCTCATCAAAGGTGGAGTATATCGTCGTGGTCGGCACATACGCAGAGTCCCCCCCATGGTCCCGCAAGGTCTGAATAAAATTCGTGGACCACCCTTGCTGCCAAAGCGAGGGCGTGCAGGCGAGAGACCCCAGCAGCGGACACGCCAGGTCCCGCACCACGGTCCCGTGGAAATCCGGGCTCACGGCGATGAAATCATCGACCACGGCGCGCGTGGAGGGCCAGTATCGCAACGCCCACTGCACGTTTAAGCTGCCCTGCGACCAGGCCAGTGTGGCCACGTGCGAGTGGGCGATGGTCGCGATGTAGTGAATGGCGTAGGCGACATACTCTGCGTTCACCTGCGCGTCGTCCAGAGAGGCTCGTGGGATGTTCACCCAAACGATGTCGGCATTGGGCACAGCGCTCCCGAACTTGGCGAAATTGAAGTTGAAGGTGGTACCCGCCGGAATGGCCGTGCCGGGGACCAGAAGGAGCGGTTTCTTCCCGTCCTTGCCGAAGGCAAATGAACGGGGGATGTGGATGGCGGCGCGGAGATCCTTCTCCGCAACCGAGTACGGCGCATCTCCCGTGGCCTTGGATGGATATATCGGAGAGCTTGGGGGCGGGTTCTCGTTCTGGACAGAGTTGAGGTTGGAGTTGAGATAGCCGTTCAGGACGGTGAGGATGTCGGATGAGATCAGACCCGATGCAGCGATGGCATTCGCAGCCGAAAGAAGGTCAGTGTGTCTCGTTGCGAAGGCTGCTTGGATGCGTTCCCACGTTGATTGTACGGATTGTGTCTCCGGAGATGTAACGCCAGGAGTTGCCGTGAGATTTGACGCAACCCACGACGCCATGCGGGCGAATCTTTCATCGCCGAGCGCAGCGTCATGAGCCCCCGTGACAAGAATGGTGATCAGGTCGGTGGCTGATGGGGGTGATGGCTCGTCTCGAGGGATCGCAACCGCAGCGGCTCTGGCGATTGACCGGACGTCCCACACCAGACAGAGAAGCAACCGAGCGAAAGATCGCATTTTCCAATCCGGGGAAGGTCTGTATAGATCCTGGAGCGGGTTAGCGTCTCGTAGAGTCAGTCGCCGGAGGGGAGTCGGGGGACTGGGACCAGATAACCAGACAGCCAGAGTGGGAGAACCAGCCGGGGTCTCACGCCCGGAGCCGCTGCATTATACTGGCGCTGAGAAAGTTTGCGGTGATCAGCGTTCTGGTTCCTGCAGCGGGGATTGTCACACGAGTTATCATGTGGGCAGTACTGAGAGAAGCTCCAGCCCGTCCCATGCTGGCTCGCAGACGTCTAGACCCCGTTGACGAGAAGTGACGATGCTCCCATGGAAGTACCAGCCTTGGATAGGTCTTCTTGCCAACATACCCTCCAATGTCTCGAGACGAAGAGCGTATGGACACCGTGAACCTCCTGATCGATAGCCACGCACCAGGCTCGGCGAAATCTCAATGGTCGGTATGGTTGTCTTTCTCGTTTCGGCGCATCATTCTTGTCCGTTGCATGTCGCGTCAGATGCTGGTGGGGGCCAACCATTGGCTCGAGGGTGCGTGAGGTCCATGGTGCCTCCCGGCATTTGGCTCTGATGGGGGGGTCCAATTCCTTTGCGCCGAAGAGTCGATCCCCTCCATCGTCTCCTCCCTGCGAGACTCCTCGGGGAGCACACATAGAACACCGGAAGCTTGATTGATCTGGTCTGCGCACGCCCCGTCGAGCGACCCGAGCGAGGTGGTACAGGCATCAACCGGCAGACGATCGATGCATGGAGCGAAGAGAAGCACTCCAATCCCACGGCAGAAAGGCTCGATGTTGGTGTGGACATCTGGCCAGAGTCGAATTCTGGATCATCCCTTGTGATCGAGACACTCGATGAGAATGCGAGGTCATGATGGCCTGAAACTTCTGACAGTTGAACACGGCATCTTATATTCACATGTCTATGGTCGTGATCGATGAGACCGGGATCGATGATCCCTCCGTACGATCCACAGAGGACTACGGGATATGCCGGGAGGGTGAGACGAGGGGATCGAAGAGATCAAGGATGATGAAGCCGGCCAACGGCCAGTGCCCGAGATGGACCCTCATTGGATGGGGTGATCTCAAGCGAGAGAAGCAAAGTGACACCACCGGGTGAATCATGCCTCGAGAGGATCCGGCGTGGAAACTATGGCCGGGATAGAGGACAAGTACAGTCCGACGTTCGTGCTACAACTGATTTGGTGATCCATCTGCACCAGACGCGTAGGTTAGTGCTATCTATAAGTGGAACCCCAGGAACCCCAGGTTTGGCCACCCCTTGGCGATGGACCTTGGAAGGAAGAGAGAGAATGATGATGCCGTATGGGTGGGGATGGCGTGTTCTTCCCTGTGCAGTAGTAGTTGGATTGATGAGACGGCTAATAATGGGTGGGTTGATGTGGTCACGACCACGTGGTGGAGTCGTGTTCCGACCCGTTCTTCACAGGGTTGGAAAGCACGACATTGGTTTCAGGCATGAGGATGCCCCGTCGTGGCGTCGGTGGCAGAGAGGCACGCCTTCGAGCGTGGACGGTAACATAGAGCCGAACCATGTGGATTGGAGGCGGGGATGGAGAGCGACTGGGGAAATGACAGCTGACTTGGCATGCTGCCGCTGGACGGATTTCCGGCGAGGAATGTAGGAGCGGTGGAGGGTACCGAGGATGCGGTGCGCGATGGGATGGACGGTACTGTACTGGGGACTGTCCCTGCCAGGGAGGCCTCCGAATAATGATGCGCCGGCTGAAACAAGCGGCGGCGGGGCGGTGGGGGAGAAGGATGATGGAAGCCTCGCGAGCGACGGCGGCCAGTGTAACAGTCGTGGGCGAGCTACCACCGTTGCACTGGGACCGTCACATCCCGCCCCCAGGCCCCCCCGCTTGTTCTTGCCCCGACTTCCTTCGGCTACCCCGACT
>RHLO01000866.1:0-30601 GCA_003719415.1 Aspergillus olivimuriae
TTGATTTCTTTTTTCTTTGTTTTATTTTTCTATTTCTTCTTCTATTCGATTTTATTTGATGTGATTTTCTTTTTCGACTTTCCTCTGCCGTCTGCTGCGTTTCCCAGCCTTGTCCGGGATCTTGGATTTGTTTTTTTTGGTTTTTTCTTTTTCGTGCCTTCACCTGGCGCACTGATCCGAACCCCCCTAGCGAGTTCATCTGGAGATGGGTTGCCAGTGCGGTGCATCCGCTAGAGAAATTAATTAAGAGAGGGGAATCGATGTACTGTGTATTGACATGACGGTCGACGACTACCAAAATAGAAAATAAGCAATCGAATTAATTTGGATTAATAAATCGAGCAGAAAAATGGCACAAGAGAGAGGGGCCAAATGAAATTAAGATGGAGAGGAAAAAATAAATAAAAGAAATATAAAAAAAAATAGTCACAAAATGAGCGGAAAGGCAAAAAGAGCGGGATTTTTGGGAGTAAAATCCAAATCACAGCAGGAAAAGGAAAAAAAAAATACTCCAAAGTAAAGGAAAAGGGAAAAAACAGCAAACCAGGGAAACCCCCTCCAAGAGACCCATCCAAACCTTGAGGGTCACCCGAGGAACTGGTTCCCATTTGGAGATTTCCACTGGCACTAAGCAATTCTTTTGCCGTTTTGACGCTGGAGAGGATATTATTTGGAAATAATCAGGAGGATAATTATTTTCGTGATGAGCAGAAGGATCATTCTTTTCAACTTTTTTTTTTTTTAACACTGGCGCCGTTTCGAAGCCTAAGCGGCCCAAAGAAACGATCTGCAACCGTCCTTGACGGGACGTCGTCAGTGGCACTAGACCTCCATCACCAACACGGCAGCGCCAGGGCTTTTCTTCGTCCCTTCATGCTGCGATCCTCCTGCAATTGTTCATAAGCTTCGCCGATCCCCTTCGGGTCTTCCCCAGACTGCTGCTGAATATCTTTCCCTTTCGCCTGTACCTGTATCTGGCCAGGCTCTCTGTCGTGCTTCGGATCTCCCATTGTTTTAATTCTCCTTGCGATCTTCGCTCCGATTGTTATTGTGACTGGACTTGACTTGCTTCCACTCGTCTCCCTTATTCGCGCTCCCCCGCGAACGCCCTGCCCCGTCGCATTCTGCACAGAGCATCTCCAGCGCTGCCTCTCCCCCTTCACCGCGCTGCTCTCCCTCCGATTCGGATCAACATCCCCTGGATCGACCTGTTCCTGTCAAACACGCCGTGTCGCTCTGGTGTGCGCAAGATCCCATCTCTCGCGCGACACCTCTATCTCCACCACCACCGAACACCGGCCTCTCCAGCGGCCATCCCTACGCAAGGACTATCCCAGCGACCCCCATAATCACTACCCTCCATGACGATGGTCATTGAAAACCAGAACCGCCAGTATGGCGGGATGGGCTTCGACAGTGTGTACCAGCATAATATGCCGCACCACAACGGCCCTCAATTCACCGATCCCTGGTCTGCGGCGCATACAACCTCCCACTCGACGCCGCCGGTGTACGCGACCTCCATGGGGCCCAGCCCCATCGGCCTCAGCCAGCCCAAGCAGGAAGAGGTCAGCCGGCCCTCCGCCATCTCCATGCCCTACCCCAATATCCCCGTGTCCGCGCCGTCCATGGTCCCGGGAACCAGCAACTACTCAACCGCACCCGCCACGAGCTATCCAGCCCCCGAAGTCATGGGGATGCAGCACGATATGCCTCGGACCACATTCGAGCAGGCTCCCGCGTACACGACCGCTTCGTCCATGAGCAGCTTTGCCCCCGCGAACTATGCGCCCTTGAGCTACAACACCTCACTCCACCCGGACAACCGACGAATCTCTCATGCGTAAGAATTACCGCTTCAGGGCGCCTGCATCGCCAGAACGCCTTGTGCGAACCCATGCGCTAACCCCCTTTCTCTCCAGTGACGCTCGTATCGGAACATCGCAACCCCCCTCTGCACCGACCTTTGGCGACGCCCTGGATGCCAGCCGCGGAATGGTCGCGCTCAGCCAGGATTTGACGCCCCGCAACATTTACCCCCCTCGCAACGCTCGAGGCTCTGCCGACTCCTACGGGTTCCCCTCGACGCATTCTTCTGGATCGTCCATCTCTTCGGGCGGAAACTACCCCTACTACAGTGCCTCTGTCGCGTCAGTAGAATCCTCCGTCACTGATTACAGCTCAACAACGTCGGAATCCTACGAGAATGGCCACCTGTCGCGAACCCTGCCTCGTCCATCCAACCTGCTCACGGGCAGCGCTCCCCCGGGACCCCAGTCGATGATGAGCCAGTTCAGCTCGAAAATGCCGTCCAACACTCAGAAGAAGCACAAGTGCAAGGTGTGCGACAAGCGATTCACGCGCCCGTCCTCTCTGCAGACCCACATGTACAGTCACACTGGCGAGAAGCGTAAGTTGCCCGAATACCATTCCCTACATTCTCTTCGCGGTACTGACGGTTCGGTGACTAGCTTTCGCATGTGACGTGGAGGGCTGCGGTCGACACTTCTCTGTCGTCTCAAACCTGCGCCGTCACAAGAAGGTCCACAAGGGCGAGAAGGAAGGCGTGTCGGGCGAGGACGAAGAGTAATTCTTCTGCCGCCTCGATACGTCTCCATGTGTTCCCCTTACGCCCTGCAGCCTGCAACGGGATTCGATGAGGATACCCCTATGCGTTGCAGTGTGTGACCTCTCCGGCGTCCTGAATCCTGATTCGCCTTCGACCCTTGTACAACAGCTTCATTTCTCGCGACTTATCTTCTTTTCCGTCTCTGCGGTCGCAGAGAATCGATACCCCTTTTTTCCCTCCTATTTTTTGACTCCTTTTCTCAAGGACGACCGGATCACGGTACAGGGCCAAGGGGATCCAGAATGATTTCCTTTTCTTTTTATATTCCCACGTTATGATCATAGAGGTACCGGTTGTTTTCCTGGACGGTGATTGGTTTCTCTTCTCTCGTTAGACTAGGGTGTTGGTTTTTCTGGTTTGATTTTTGAATTCTCCCAAGTACCCCGTTTGATCGTTTTGTTCTGCTTTTCCAGTCATGATTCTTGTTCAGATACCAACTGTGTTGTGTTGCTACGATTTCTGCGTCTCCGCGACGTTGGCTCCGTCCAGTCTAGAGAACGCAGCAGGCTATCGTTTTCAAATCTTTTTCCATGTGTCGTGTTCTCTTTTCGTTTTCATTTCTACATCAGTTTCTTTTGTGAAATCCCGCTGAACACTGGTTCATCCTCCCGGGCGATTCTGTCCGAGGGGC
This sequence comes from Aspergillus olivimuriae, assembly GCA_003719415.1. Taxonomy (NCBI): domain Eukaryota; kingdom Fungi; phylum Ascomycota; class Eurotiomycetes; order Eurotiales; family Aspergillaceae; genus Aspergillus; species Aspergillus olivimuriae. Next base: position 3,261 of record RHLO01000866.1, read on the forward strand.
ACCAACCGGCAAAACCAAAAGTAAACGTGTTCCGGGACTTTTATTTTGCAGACTTTTACCGGGACAAAATTGAATGGAGTAGCACTTTGGTTGTCGAGTGCTGGCTGATACCCGTTACCATTGGGCGGAGCATGGAATGGAAAGCTGGCGGTTTTGTTTGGTCTGTTCTTGTCATGGTTCGTCAATATCTTTGTTTTCTTGAATTTCACAGCATAGACACGATGTGTCGTCACGGTCGCTACTATTATACCATATTGTCTAATACAAAGCTTGATACATTCATTCCGGTGCATCATCGGTAGACGGGGGTAGTTGGGGTGGTTCACAGCTTTCCTAGCCTGCATGGACGGTGAGTTTGGTCCCGAGTCGTAGGCTTAGGGTCGTTTGTTGCGAATGGCATACACAGTGGGACGCGCCAATCCTTCTCAAATTATGACTTATACAGGTTGACAGGTTGATCTTCAGTTTGATAGTCCATCATCACGTGCACTGTCTGACATGATCGTCTCAACTGTGGGGACGGCGGACGGTCCGGGTCAAGATAAAGTATACGGACATGCCGCTCAGATGACCGGCTTGAGGTTTCCATATAGTCGCACGCTCGAAAGCGTGTCCTGCTCCTACAAAACAACATCTCCCTATTCAATTCGTCTTCATCACTTCCTACAAAGCTCCCTACACACATACAATGTCCGCTCCCACCCCCCTCCGCAAGACAGACCCAATCCTGATCCTCGGAGCCGGTGTCTTCGGCCTCTCGACCGCCCTCGAGCTCCAATCCAGAGGCTACAAAACCATCACCGTCCTCGACCGGTACGCTCCCCCCGTCCCGGACGGCAGCAGCGTCGACATCTCCCGGATCATCCGCACCGACTACGCCGACCCCGTGTACTCGCACATGGCACAGGAAGCCCTCCACGGCTGGACCACCGACTACGCACCCCACTACCACCACTCCGGCTTCGTGATGCTCTCCGAGACCCCGGACCACCCGTACATTGCGAAGATCTGCGATCTTGCCCGCGCTGAAGGCCGCGTACTGGATGAGTATCCGGACGGTAATGCGCTGAAACGCATCTACTCCGGCATCACCGCCGACCTGGCCGGGGTCAAAGCCTACCATAACCGGGAGGGCGGCTGGGCTGACGCTGCGGGGAGTATGGCGCTTCTGGCGAGTCGGTGCGTTGACGCAGGCGTTGCGTTTGTTACGGGGAAGCGCGGCACGGTCGTTTCCCTTGAGAGGAGGCGCGCTCGTGTCACGGGGGTGAAGGTCGCGAGTGGGGAGATTCTCCCCGCGGACCGGGTCATTCTGTGTACAGGCGCGTGGTCGAATCTTCTCCTGGACTTGTCGTATACGGTGTCGGCGTCGGGTCAGCCGGTGGGCTTTGTGCAGCTTTCGGGGGACGAGGCAGCGTCGCTGAGGAACTTTCCTGTCATGATTAACTTGTCCAGTGGGATCTTTTGTTTTCCGCCGACGCCGGGGACGAATGTGTTGAAGGTGGCGCGGCATGGCTATGGGTTTGCGACGCGGATGGAGGTTGTTGTTCCGGTAGAGCATCAACATGGGGAGGATGGTAGTAGGAGTGGTGGTGGTGGTTCCCGTCGGGTGATAGTGTCTGCGCCAAAACGAGATGAGAATAATGCGGACAAGTCGTTTCTCCCTGAGGACGCGGATCGGGCTCTCCGTGATGGTCTGCGTCAGCTTGTGCCAGAGTTTGCGGATCGGCCGTGGTTGAACCGGAGGTTGTGCTGGTATTCGGATACTCCGGAGGGGGACTTTGTGATTGATCATCATCCTTCTCTTGGTGGGTTGTTCGTTGCGACTGGGGGTGCGGGACAGTAAGTTTCCTCTTCACTCATCCTTTTATCTATCGGAATATCTTGAGCTCTATCTCGCAGTTGCGGATAGCGTGCTGGATGCTAGGGTGTTGGTACTAATGTGGTCATGGATAGTGCTTTCAAGTTCTTGCCTGTGCTGGGAAAGTATACGGCTGATTGTTTTGAAGGCTGTGCGCCGGAGAGTCTGAGGGAGAAATGGAGACTTCGTCTTCCTCGGGAGGGAGACGGGGTGAAGATGGGCGATGGGAGTCGTGCTGGGCCCCCTTTGCGGACCTTGTCTGTTGAAGAGCAGAGTAGACTATGACGGTATATAGTTGGACAATCGTTTGTATAGAAGAGAGGACTTTATACGTCGGCCGAGGGTGATTTAACCTGAGCCAGGACCTAGGTAGTGATGTTCAATTACTCAGGGTGGGCATATGGCAGGGTTTTGGATATAAAGGTGATGGCATACAATCTGCAAGATGTTCTCCATTTGTAACCGGTACAGGAAGTTTCGCAACCTCCGTCTTGACCTCAATCCAGTGTGTGCTGAACCATCTATCATTGTTCGTCAATCGATGCGAAGTTCCCAAATACCTATTAGCTTTCCTCCACATTACATTCCCCCAGTAGCCCATCTGCGGACAGAAAGAGCGCGACCAAGTTAAACACCGTGCATACTTGGAAGACAGTAGATTTATTGAGCTTTCTTCCTTGTTTAAACACGCATGGATCGTTTGTCATGGGACAATGAGACCACTGGACTTAGGAACTTTCCATTCGAATTTGCATGACTGCTATGGTGAATCTGTAAGCGCCCTCCAAGAGCCTTCAACGTTGCTTCTCGGTACTGCAGGTGGAGAAGAGACCAAAACTCGCTTCGAACTTCCTGTGCTTCCAGTATTCCTCCTTGTCCTTCCAATTGGGACTGCATATAAGTCGATCAATAGCCAGCATGACTATCATTGCGGTGAAACAAGTGAGGCTTTCTCGCACGACTGACCAAAACAGTCACTGTGTAAATGAGGTCAGAAACCGTGCGATTGACTCAAGGCCTTACGACAGGAGATTACACACACTCTCCCTTCGGAAATGGAACCAGTGGATGGCCTACCTAATTGTGTCGTATGTGGTCACAATACTGGATTGTACAGCTATATGCATAGGTAACTATGCCACGGGGCAGTGTTCGTAGTTCAAGGTTTCTACTCTTTGCGACTAAATCCAAGATCGTTCAATGAGATCCCATATTTGCACTGTTGGGTTAGGGATACATCATCGGCGCTTACCTTCATCTTTGAAGGATTCAATCCTCCCCGCAGAATGCCTTTCTACTTGGGGTCTATCGCTCGAAAACAGGTTTCGACGGCAGCAACTCTTCACTGGAGCAACCCCGTCCCGAGGCATAGTAGACTAGACAGTAACAAGGCAGGAACAGAAAGTCTCCATTGCCCCTGACCTTAGCTCACTCTATCGCATGTGATTCGCTGTTTGTGGTCTGCGATGCATCTGCACCAGATCCTTCTCTCCGATAGATCCCTTTCGTGGGAGCCTGAACACCAAGAAGTCTATGTGGATACACTTCTCCAACAACAGAAGACGAATCAAATCTCGGTTATTGCCGCCGCAATCCATACAACTGATCGCCAATACGAGCCCACTGCTCGGACATTCGTGTGGAATCCCCCTTTTACCTTGGAGCTCGAGTTGGTCCGCTTGACTCGAATCCTGCTTACAAGACCAGGCTCTTCCAGATGCCCTTGGAATTCGACGTCAACGGCCTCTACCTTCTCTTATCAGACCGCGGAGATACCTTCACCTTCCATTGGGGTCTATATCTTGCCAAGTCTCCTGCGGGGGGCGATGTCTTTCATCTGATCAACGCTGGAACCCCGACCACATGGAAATACCAACTTAATGCAAGCAGAAGCTTCATGCGGTCCGACAAGATACTTCTAGGATTGAAAGTGGGGGTCTTGGAGCCGGACCTCCACTCTGCGCTGAGGGATCGTCTAGCGCTTGTGCCTATCGGATACTCGACTCGGTTCCAAGAAGATATTAGCTGTCGGGTCTGGGTCAAAGAGGCGCTTTATGTGTTGAATGAGGAGGGTTATATTCAACTGCACAAGGACGTAAACCAAATAGAGGAAGAGGCGACAATGCAGGCCATGAGGAATAAGGCTCAGAAGCAAGGAAGTCTTCTGAAAAGTGCGGTCTAGTCGATTTCTAACCGTGTAGGTTTCTCTGAGCCTTCGAGGGTTATGCGCCATTGATCGAGGTTTAGAACCACGACGTTAATGATGGAACTGGAAGAGATCATATCCACGATATCATGTTAAGTTCATCGCATTAGAGTTGCTACTTCCTCTCAGAGGCCGCGACACAAAAAAAAACTCATCACCGAGACCTAGGAGACATGGGTTTTCTAACAATAGAATTGCGCTCGATTCTACCTTTTCCTACTGTAGTGGTTCCTTGGAACCTAGTATGATTATCTTGGTCGCGAGAATGCCGGCGCGTAACTCAAAGAGACCGTTGGTTGTATTCAAGTAGACCCACCCGACAGGGTTACATAGCAAAGGTCGTTTATTCAAAGGTACTAGGATTTAGTGCAACTACCAAGATTGCCTTGCGCTTACATGATTTGTCTCGGTTATTCGTTGTTGGCTGTTGGTGTAGTAGCGCCTGTCCACCGAAACGAGACGCTGGCCTAGGGCGGCTATATTCGCTATATTTAGAAGACCATCTCAAAGAAATAGAACGGTTCTGCAGTGTGAATTAATTAAAGTCCATTGTCCCAGCCAAAAGGATGGGAGCCCTACACGGATCCTTCAGCTAGTGTGGCTCACCGTGCTCCTTCTATAGTGAAGCCCGGTTCTCTCGCAGAGTTCAGGCGCATGACCACAGAGAATGTCTTGAACTTAGGAACTGCAATTTCGATTAGAGATAAAATGTAGATGAACTCATCCACTTTAAAAGAGGCAGTGTTCTAAGTGAGAGCATCCTTCCAACTCAAGACTCTTTGTTTATGGGCAAACGATCAACGTTAACACCTTGCCGCAATTTTTGAACACATAGATCCGCCAAGGCATACGGACGAACTCATATACACTGTGGCTACGCTGTGAACATGTTGGATCCTAAGTTGTGGGCTTGTTGGATGGGAGTTTTGGGCCAGGGAATGCAATGTGAGTTGTCTCCAGAAGTGAGCCTTACCAGGCCTCTATATTCGTTCACCCATGGTTCTTTGTGTTATAAAAGTTGGGATAAGTCTCTTGCTCCCGGGCCCTCCACTCTATCAACTCACTCATCAGCTGCTCTTGCAACTCTCATCGTTTGAAACTTTCAATTCAACCACCTCTCTATCAAGCATTCACAATGTATTCCCACACCCCGCTCCTAATCTTCCTCTCAATCTTCTCCGTGCATGCCGCCCCAATGGTAAAAGACAACGGCGAACTGATCAAAAGCTTCCTTGATGTCGCCAAAGGGCTCGATACCTTCCAGGTGACCAACTGCACCCTCACCAAAGCAGTCTTACCCCTTTGTGATGCTGCAACGTCACTCCCACCTCCTTCGACCGGCCTCGAGCTCAAGTATGTAGTCGTTGGCCGCGGAACACAAAACTACACGTGCTCGTCAGACGACAAGTCCGTCGCCCCTGTTGCAACCGGTGCCATTGCGACATTGTTCGATTCGTCCTGTCTTGCTGCCCAAGCACCGGAGATCCTCCACAGCCTCCCATCCGTCGCCTCTGGTATTCCCTCGACGACCATTGATTTCCTCGCCCTTCTTGCCAACCGCGTTGTCGCCGCCCCAGAGGCTGGACTATTCCTCGGGGAACACTATTTCACCAGCGAGGGCACACCTTTCTTCGATTTCCGTCTTAGCGGACATGACAACTGGGTTGGGGTCAGCAAGAATGCTAGCGTTCCGGCTCCTAAGAAAAAGGATGTCTCGTGGTTGAAGCTCCAGGCTGTTGACGGGGAGGGGCTGAAGGTAAGTTTACTTGGCTGATAGGCATGCATTCAGGAACAGAGACTGACGACGATAATATTAGGAGGTGTATCGGGTGCATACTGCGGGAGGACAAGCGCCATCGACTTGCCACAAGCAGGATAAGGAAATTCAGGTGGAATATGCGGCGGAATACTGGTTCTACGGCTGAGGTGTGCGTTCCGATGACTTTTGTTTCTCTGTTACATATTTGCTACCCTTGTTTGTACTCGTCCCTTCATAGCTGGTGGAAATCTGCTTTTTTTGTTTCGGAGCAATCTATGTCGTCAGAAGACACAAGTTCTCAATGCAAACCCTTTGATTTTAATACAAGACTTTCTTAGATACTAGAGTGTAGGTGCTGTTGGGAAGAGTCTGATGGAGGCTGTATACTCACTTCTAAGCTTTTGTTTCAAAGCAAACGCTCAATCTTGATATTGCTGTTAGCGATATTCAATTGCATTGCTTCAAGTTGGATCCAACTATATCCCTGTTGGGCCTAATATATCAGGCATCGATGACCATCTGAGTCACTATCGTCACGTGCAGCTCTCCGAGAAAAACCTCCGCGGTCTATCAACGGCGGAATTGCAAGTGACTTGTTGATTTCGCGACATTCCGCTTTTTGCGCCGAGCCAGCTAGAGACGATCGCGGGGCCTGACCGGACAGATATTTCTCTCGTTTTCGATCGCCAAAGCAGCGCCAAAGCCACTCCTTGCAGCTGTATACCCCGTGTCTGATCTCAGCCCTCACCCCACCATTGTCCCGCGGGGCTCCTTCAAAACCTCTATTCTGCCAGTCCTTACATCCGGCCGTTCTTGTAACTGAGCGAGCGGAAACCACTCGGCCGAACACTCAATGGGTCACTCAACTCTTCCTGTGCCCGCCAGCGGGTTCCAGGCCCTCATCCTTTGTGGTCCTGGAGAAAGTCTCAATACCATCTCCTCCAACCCGGAAGAGAAACCCAAGGCTCTTATCCCGATCGCATTGAAGCCGATGGTGACTTGGGTGATCGAGTGGTGCAAGCGGGCAGGAATCAATGGTAAGTGTCAACCGCACGCCTTCCCCGTGGTGCGCGGCCATACTACTCCGCACAGTTGGAGCTGTCGCTAATGGGATACTGTCTAGATATCACGCTGGTTACGCCTCCCTCCGCTCTCGCTCCCCTCAAGGCCGCCCTCCAACAAAATCCCTACCTCACGTCGCTGCCCTCCCCCTCACCAAATGTGATCGCGCCGAAGGACCTCGAGATGACGACGGGAACCGCAGAACTCCTCCGCTTACCAGAGGTCCAAGCCGCCATCAAGACCAATTTCTTGCTCCTGCCCTGTGATCTTTTGTGCGACCTGCCCGGTGAACACCTGCTCGAGGCGTGGATGGTTTCGATGACCGAAGGCAGGAGTGGAGGCTTGTGCGTATACTACCCAGCGAAAGGCATCGAAGACGCGGTCAAGAAGGAGCCGACGGATTTCATGGCGATCGCCCCGCTCGAAGAGGATGAGGTCCCCGCTGTTTCGCGATATGAGCTCTCGAAACTCGTCATGTCGACCCCAATGGATACCCTGAAGGAACGGATGGAGGAAGACAAGGGCTTTTTGCTCCGTCACGCCTTGGTTGAAAGACACCCCTCGGTCAAGATGCTGATGAGCTACCGTGACGCTCACTTGTATATCTTCCCCTTGGGCGTGAAGCACCTCGCCCGACACCAGGAACGGTTCGAGTCTGTGAGTGAAGATCTGATCGGGTACTGGGCGAAATCGGAATGGCAGCGTGGGTTGGGCGAGAAGCTCGGAATCAACAAAATCACGGGCACGCGAGACGAGGGCCAAGACGAGCAAAGAAGCAATGATGGCGACATATTAGAGGAGGAGATCGACCTCCGCGAGATGACAACTACGGTGGGGTCCCCGGCGAAGACGACCGGTGATGCACGCACGTCGGTGGAAGTGCCACCGTTACTGGCTTATATGACGAAGCCGTCGACGCAGTTCTGCCGTCGGGTGGATTCTAGCGCTGTGCTTTTGGCTACATCGCTGCGTCTCGCTAAGCTGGATTCTGTTGAAGATGTCGGCCGGGCCGCTGCCTCGCCCTTCGCCCATCAGCGAAAGATCTCCGACCCAGAAGGCATCCATCCTCGCTCACTTGTCACCAAAGCTGACTGTTTGCTGGCTCCAAACGTCACGGTCGAAGAAAAGTGTGTGATCAAGGAGAGTGTCCTGGGTACCAACGTGAAGATTTGCAGTGGCGCTCGCTTGTACGCTTTCCCCTTTCCCCTATTGTTCCTTTCCTTGTGTCAAGCTAACGAGCTCAGAACACGCTGTGTGATCATGGACAATGCTGTCATCGAGTCTAAGTGTGTGCTGAGTGGATGTATTGTAGGCCGTTATGGCAAGATTGGGACAAAATCAGTGCTCAAGGTACGTTCGATTGATCTTGAAGATGTCGACACGAATACTGACCGAAGTACGCAGGATTGTGAGGTGCAAGATGGCGTCGTAGTGGAGGAAGAGACCGATGCTAAGAACGAACAATTCATGAGCTTTGAGGGTCTGGACGAGGATGAGGACGGCATGGATGTAGATGACGAGGACAATGATGACCAGGGCGATTTCTAGATCAACACAACTATAGAGATATGAATGAATCGACTAGCAATAATTTCTTTATAGACATAGCTTCACACCGTAATCAATCAAATCGAGAACCACGTTATCCTCAGATGGGTAGTAGGTAGGTATTCCACTCCACAGACTTCCATTATCACTAACCCATATGAATTCTCCCAAAAGAAACACCACATACATCTCTAACTCCCTCCATCAAACGAAACAACACAAATCCCTCAAAAAACATCCATCCCTATAGATCAAACCTAGCCAAGCACACCACAAACCTCCACCCAAGCGACTACAGAGTACGGAGTACGGAGTACACCGCGGCATAACCCCCCAGCCGCAGTGCATGCATAATGCAAATCCTTCCAGTCGCCACAGCCACAACCCATCTGCCATGTCATCAAGCTCGCCCCCCCACAACAACCTAGCTTCCCGTCTTTCAGCTGTCAAGTGCTCGGAAGCTCCGGTCAACTGGTCCTATGAATAGATCATCCGGGTTGGTTTAGTCTGCAGAAACGATTCTGCCTTGGGTGTGGTGAGGCCGATACATGGCGTCCGCCGTCGTCGTGCGCTTGCTGTAGGCGAAATCCGACCGGCTATTTTCGCGATAAGGCGGCTGCTCGAGCTGGGGATATTGACACGTCAACGGGTTTGGAGAGAGCGGAGGTGGGTGTTTTGGAGGATCTTGGTGTACTCTGTACAATGTGATTTAATTGGCAACGTTTTTGTCGTTATTTTGCGTTCTACGCTCGGGGAAGTTGGGAGAATTGTGGTACGAGGTTTTCAATATATATTTGAAGCCTCTATAGCCCTTTCGTCAAGACTGCCAAGATAGCCTACCACTATAGAGGAACACAAAGCAGACCTACATCGTAAGAGAATAACAATTCATCATTCATCATAGATTGATGTACTTCGTGGTCCAGAGCATTTTCATGAGTGTCCATGGAACCACGTAATCACGTGACTCACGTGACGAGACTGCCAAATCAGGAAACCAGCCGTCCTGCGCCGCGTCAACGCGCTGAACGTCAGCACCGCATCAACCCTTTGAAGCCGCGACCTCTTTGACCACCATATCGCTTTGCTCACCACTTTCGCATGAGAGTATTTGCAAGGTAAACCTATCTTTCACCATCTCAAACGCAGTGCCCGTCGCATTCGCTCGACCTCGGTCACCGATCGCATTGCCTCCTGCCCTTCCGTCCGTCAACCAACCCAAGAGCGACACCCATTGATCGCCACACGTCCCTACAAAATGGCCACCGATTACAGCAAGAAGACCAATCCCGAGCTGGTGGAGATCCTGAAGTCTCGTTCGCTCCCGCACACGGGCAAGAAGGCCGACATGGTCGCTCGTCTCCAGGAGGATGACGCCAAAAAGGCCCAATCTGGAGCCGCCGCTGCTGCGCCGGCTGCAAAGACCGACAATGCAGAGGATGTGATCGACTGGGAGGATGACGAAGTTCCTGCCGCCAATACAACCGCCGCGAAGCCCTCAACAGACGCTGCTGCTCCCGCTGCGACCGGCGCGGAGGAGTCGAAGCCGCAAGCAGACACCACCGCTGCTGCTACGGATGAGGCAAAGGCCCAACCGGAAGGAGGCGCACTTGATGGACAACAGGCTCCTGCAGAAGCGGAGGCCGCTCCGGCCGAGGAGAAGCCGGCCGTTAACTACGCCATGGGCCTGCCCATCACCGAGCTGGAGGAGGAGTTGAAGAAGCGAAAGGCGCGCGCCGAGAAATTCGGTATTACGGAAGACTCTAAGGCCGCGATCGCAGAAGCCGAGAAGAAACTTGAGCGTGCGAAGCGATTCGGAAGCGGCGCGGAGGAGAAAGCAGCCGACGCAGGTGTGAGCAAACTCGACCAGGCTCTCCCGAGCGAGAAGGAAAGATCGCGCAAGCGCGGCCGTGGTGAGGAACAGGGAACGCGCGGTGGAAAGAGACGTGATTTCGGAGGACGAAACCAGGGCCGCAACCGGGGCCGTGGAGGCAACCGGGACAACAATAACAATGGACGTCAGGGACAACAACAACGGAGCAACGGCAACAGCAGCAACAATGCCGGAAGCGCTCTGAGCGAAAAGGACCGTCTTGCGCTGGAAGCCAGAAAGAAGCGATTCGGTACGGCGTAAACTACTCCTGGGTCATCGATACCACGCCATTTGTCGCATTTCGTTACAATTTCCCAATATGATCTCTCTCTCTCTCTCTCTCCCTCTTTTGACCCTTTCTTTTACTTTTGTCTTTGTTGGGCGTTCTAGGGAACGATTTATCGCAGGCTATCAAGCGGGACTTGTTTGTACTGTAGCAGGATTGTGAGAAAAAAGATACATACCCTGACATAAGCTTCTTGGAAGCGTCTGTTGTACCTTGGTAGCACAAGGGGCCTGGAGATAGAATGAATGGCACTGTCTGGCGTAACTATGTAGACTTCACCACTTCTACATCCAGGCAAAAGCCCGAACGGTTGCACGAAGTCCTGCAAGCATGGGATCTGGAAGGGGGAGATCATTTGTTGGTGTGGTCTTCTGGTTCTTCAAAACGTACCTGACTCCGGAGTAGTTTCCGCATGATCGGCCGGGGCAAAAGACCCCAGACGATCATCGGGTAGTCAGTGGTGGAAAAGGCCGCCCGTCGCCAGCTGAAAACCACGCCGGTTCCTGCAGCGAACGAGCGCCTCATTGCTACCATTGCCTCGATCGGATCGGATCGACATGGGCTGGCTGCAGCGATGGGTTGCCATTGCAGGAGACACTTGGACGATTCTTGCATCTCAGCATCAGAGGCGAGCGCTCGTATCAAATTTCCAAGTTCGATCATGACTCGACGCCCGGCGTGTTGGTCTCCAACCGGCCAACACCACAAATTGCGCTTCCAGGAACGATTGGTGTGATAGCGGATGAGTCAAGCCGCCAGTGGGAGTTGTCCAGATCGCTCTTTTCTCTCTCCTTGGGGAAAAGGGACTTTGGGCTTGCGGCACAGCGCCAGGGGCCATGGTCTCATCCTTTTGTTATGGCTCTTCCGTCTCCTGTAAGGACTCTTGATTTACCGCCGTCCCCACCAGCACGCTTGGTATCACGAAGGCCTCTGCATCGTCCGACGAATCCGCGTGCCCAGACTGCTGTTCACCTCTCGTGCTAAGTCGGGCGGAGAGGACCCCTGGACGCCCCGCGCTTACCCGTCAAACTTGCCTTCGATCAATCATGGTTGTCAATCGCTGGTTTGTGTCGTTTAGCGGCGGATCCGAGACCCACGGCTTCAGCAACTCCACAACTACCGGGATCAGACCGCACCAAGATTGAGGCCGAATCGGGGAATTTGGGAGTCTACGAGACCCACGTTCCGTCCCGAATTTGGTGCTGGATGGCATCCTGTGGCTCTTGACAGCTCTGAGTGGTGGTCGCGCGTTGTATTTCCCCTCATTCTATCACCAACACGGGTGCTTGGAGGGAGTGGCCCCTGAGGATGGTGGAGGTTTGGCTGATGTGATGAAAGGCTCGGGTCGAACCTTGCAACGGAATGTGTACCAGAGAGTGGACAAGTTTGGTTCCGCGGCTGTAGACGACTCCGCAGTACCTCCATTCTCGGACATTGTATGGTGTGGCCTCCGTGCTGTGTTTGGGGGATGTCAGTGAGCTGGAGGTACGTAGTATGGATTTGGCAGGAAGATGCGCCCGACAGACGGAGTGATCAGATAACATGGCATAGTACAATAATAGCACTGTCGTCGCCTCGTGTCGACCATGACGAACCGCCTGTTAGCGATGCAGTCGAGCAGGGAGAAGGATCGACGACGCTCAGTCGGCCTCGCCGAACCAAGCGCACTGGGCGAGTCCAGTGACCGGCACCTGACCTCTCCCTTCAACTCACGTCGGTTCCATCAATCAAACTTTTCACCCGAACTTCCATCAAATCACATCCACTCGACACCTCTAACACACAGACCACACAGAGCTCCAGAGTCTTCGCGCTAGCTTGCCCCAACTGTGCTGCTTCTGCCTGCGTCTGTCATGATGGATTGCGCTGCCGCACAGGCACACGAGACTGTCCTCCAATTTGTCGCCAGGGTCCGATTGCAGGTTCGACGGTCTCCCCGCTATCGCACGCCACCCAGATCGTCTCAACCTGTCAGTTGTCCAGGTCGACCCGTCCCAAGCCCAGGAGTCCGCGCTGCTGACTGTACGGCCCATGGCGAACGCGTCGGGGCCCTGGAGGACACCATTCCGCGGCCAGGGTGCGCAATCCACCATCGTGCACGATCCAACTAGAACGAGATACAAGAGAACATGAGCATATCTGTGATGAGCTCAGCCAACAGGAACCACCTGCCCACAGGCCCTTGGCAATCGTGCAGTCCTCATGGGCTTGATGCAGTTGATAACGAGCGAAACAAAGTTGCCGTTCTTGTGCCAATGATCTTTACAAACACGGAATTCCTCGAATACGGATCCGACGTCGATCGCATGGAGGGGCACGCCAGGATTTTCTCGCTGCGGTCGAAAGATGGGTCGTTCGTCTACGAATGAGGATCTCGCCTCCCCACCGTCGGATTTAGCGCTGGGGCTATCCTTGGCCTTGAAAAAGTCCAGATCGATCCCAGTCAACGCAATAAGACTACTGACTCCCAAGGAAAGGAAAAGATTTCATGGTTCTTTCTCCCTCTCCTTTTTACCGCGTTTTACATTCTCTACGCAGCTGGTCTTCGTAAAGAGTTTCATTTTGATTTTCAGTTCTCTCTTTCTATAGTACTGTTCCTTATATCCACTTTAAGTTACTGTCTCTGACGTGGTCGTGCAGACCCAGCTCGACTCAGTGCATTTTAGCCACTTCGGCCAGTGGCTACATCCTGTGGCGGAGTCAGTACATCGTGCCGTCCTGCTGAACCAAGTACAACGCACATATCAAAAAAAGCCACATTTAATTATATCGCTCGCTGCTATTTCATTATATCACTGTCTCCCCAGGAATAAAGAAAAGCATCCTTGAAGGAGCCTGTCTGTCGCTTTGCTTCAGTCCATGGTTTTGATGTCCCTCTACCAATAGATCTACACTTCTGCCGCTCACGCGGGTCCTTTGGTTACAAATTTGCCTCCCATCCCCAGGCCGTCTGCCATCCAGAAAGACTCCGCAATTCGATATTATGGCCTAAAAGGTAAGCTAGATCTCCATCAAATGTCTCCGGAGTCGGAGCTCACACAATGACCGTGAGCAGCGCTTTCTACCCACACATGTGCTCCTCTTGACGGAATGATTCCATGCCCGAGGTATTTGTTTGCCATCGCTGATTCATTCGTCTTCGGACTAAACTTGGCTATTGGAATCAGGTAAGACCATGTCGTCGTACAAACGTGATGGCGGTCGAATACCCCGGTTCAGGGATGTTGCATCCCAATCCCGAAACGTATCATCATCGCCTATGAGCAACGCACCAGCGAAGCCACCTGGGTCTGCAGCGTCACTGTCGGCCAGGTCCCAGATCGCAAAGCCAATCAACCTTTCTCTCAGGTCAAGCAGAGCTTCATCCGTGTCCGAGGCCGAGAACAGTCGTCCGGTGGGCGTCCTATCCAGGCCATCGGGTTCTCTTCCCGGCCAAAGCGTTCATTCAGAGTTGCCTCCACGCGCTACGACACACCCTATCCCAGTGGCTTCCCACCCTGCTTCATCCCAGACCCTGACTCCCGAACGCCACGTGCAAGTTCCATATACGGAGACATCTCCGGTCATTGGAAGTGCCATTCCAAACAGTCTTATCCAGCGCCGACCTAGGAACATTCTCCGAAGGAGAGCTCCGACGATTGGGCAACACACCAAGCCGGCCATGGAGCCGACCAGGCCCGAGAGGTTAAATGTGATTATTCCGGCTAGCCCTCCGCCGGTTTTTAAACCGATGGTCTACTCACATAGCTCGGAAAGTCCAATTGAATTGAACAAACAGAACACATCTCCCGAAATTGCCCCCGACGTGGTCGAAGGCAACTCACACCACCTGCCACCATCCCAGGGCCCGGAAGAGTTAGCGAGTCTTCGAACCACCGTGAACACACATAACCTTCCTCCTCCTACGCCCGTCTTTCACTCTGCAAGTAGCCCATCGACGCGGTACTCGGGGTCTCCAGGCGTATGGAGTCGAACATCCACTCCGACCTCATTATCCTCCTACTCGCCGGGAATTGTTCAACCTGTCAAATCTGGTTCCCGGTTGAGACAGCCGAGTCCCTCGCAAAGCCGACTTCCGATTTTTTCTCCTGTACAACAATCCCCACCAGGTGACCGAATAGATCGGACAGAACCAACGTCAAAGCCACGATCTAGCGTGGGATCAATCACAACAACTGCTGGAAAGCCAGAAGAATCAAAGAGAACTACCGGGATATCTCGAATTCCCAGCATAGGAAACAGGAATATGCAGGTCAAAGCGTCCACGAAGTCCAACGTCCCTCAAAAACCAAACCTCGGTGTCACCAAAACCTCAAATGTCACGAGCGAAGGCAGCACCAACATCAACGTTGTCCCTGAAGCCATGAAGGAGAGGCTGTCTGGAAAACCAGGTACTGAAGTTGTGCAACCTCCATCACGCCCGAGTCGGGAGGGGACGCATCGGCTGGAATTGGGGCCTTCACCACTAGTAGTCAAGAGCAGTCTGTCACCAGGTGTAGTGACTCATCATAAACGACGTGGATCAGCAAGCAGCTCCCTGGCTGGAGACAGACCGCATTTGACATCCAACCGCTCTGCAGCGGCATCAGTCGACTCATTACACTCGAGAAATTCTTCGCGGATACCATCCCGCACGCAAGGGTCTCCAGAGCTACACCGCAAGTCTCCTCGAACATTGACGAAGGAACCAAAGCCCTCACGCGAACTCGTCAGCCCGACGAAGCCACGACGATTTGGGCTGTTCCCCAAGAAGTCGAAGCCTGACCTTAGTTCGAATTCACCTGAAGAGACTCGCCCCACTCGCAAGGGACCAGCGGCTGGTACCGGACACGAAGGCTATGGGCGATATGCAAATCGTGGCCGGAAGACAAGCGTTGGAAGTAGCGGCAGCACTACAAGGGGGAGATCAACCAGCACCACGAGAAGCGTGCCCAAGTCAGTCTCTAGTAAGGGAAGTGGGAGAAGCCGGCAGGAAACCGACCTTGACGACTTTCTTCTTCATCGCTTGGAGCCTGTTGTCATCCAGGGGGGAGGTATGGATGGGGCAGCTTTGATGCGAACTCACAGTGAGCAGAGCTCGGGCAGCCTCAGTACCACATCCACCTATCCTAAAGTGATCCAGTCCCGTGGGTACTCTACCGAATCGTTAGCAACCTCTGCTGGCACGTCAGGTGATGTTGGCGATACTTACCAGTACAATGTGTCACGAACGGGCCGTTCCACTGTGTCCGAAGCTGCCAACATCCCAGCTGTGTTTGAACCTAGCCGTGAGAAGAACTCTGTGGCTACTACAACCACGGCAGTGCAACATCAAGACGCCGGCGATGGTACGAAGGTAGATGAGAGTCACATGGCAACTCCTCCTTCAAACCATAAAATGTCGCCTGAGAAGAAGGTCCACCGAAAGAAGCCATCTAGGAAAGGATTGGGTCTGAAATGGCCATTCTTCCACCGGGAGGCTGCCACTGAGACCAAACAGCCAGAGGCATCGACGCCTGCTCCTCAACTCCAGGCTACGGTTTCATCTGTTGCTGTCCGTCGCCCTGTGGCACATTACGCCCTCGTGGATGCTGACTCTGACCCTTTGGAAGACATCATTCACACCGTCGAGGATTCGCCTCCGACTGATATCGAAGATTTAAGCCCAGCAACGGCCGAGATCCCTGCTTCACTGAATATAAGGAAGGCAAGCGACTCGATTCTTCTCCCGTCGCCCCCGCAGCTTCAGGGCGAGTTTTTCGGAGAACCTTCGTCTCCTAAGGTTTACTTCAACCGAGACGCTGTCTCCAATCTATCCCGAGGAACAACAGAGAGTGGACGCCCTAGTCGATTGGCTTCTGTGGGACGAATTCCCCGGGTAGTCTCCAGGAGAGAACGGAAACACACTCCCGCATTCCAGTCATTCTCCAGACCGTTCAGTGTCACGGAATCTCCGTCTGTACCAGCGCCCGCACCGGTAAAGGGTGCAATGCACGAGTTCTCTTCGAGAAAACCCTCGACCTTGCAACCTCAAGGACCGGCTTACCATCCAGGGCAGCAACGCGGTGTAAGGTTTGATCTTACCCAGCCATTTGGCGATCCGATGGACCGAAATGTTCTGGACATAATAACGGGCTCCTACGCTAATCAAGAATTCTTGACTTTCTCCCCCGGAAAGGAGTCGATGCTGTCTTCAAGTGGATCTGACAGCCTTGCTGCTGTCACTGCTGTCATTCCCAAGCCCGGAGCTGCATTGAACGAGGACGAAATTTGGGGGGAGTTCGATGATTTCCTGGATGATGTCCTTTCACCGCCGCAGCCAGTCTGCACGGAGCCTTCAGACGAAAATGAGAAGTTGGGACCAGCCACTATGGCGAGCCGAGCACTCCAAGCTGAGTTGGGCGGTGATGTCGACAAGCGTATAGCCAGCACTGCGGCCGAACAACCTGTGGTGGCTCTCACCTCGGCATCGCCCCATTCCAGCGATGGCTCTATTCATCTTCGACGATCTCAGATTGTGTCTGCGCTCCATTCATCACTCGCGCCTTCGAGTCAACCTTCCTATAGTGATATCATCTCTAGTTACCAGGATCGACCGGATGAAACAAGTGTTATCGGGAAGAGGGAGCACAGTAATGTATCAACTAAGCTTCTGGCTGAATCGCAGTCTTCGCTCCTTCTTTCATCATCACTGAACCCGTCGCCTAGTTTCGAGACATGCAGACAACGAAACACCGTTCTCTTTGACATTGCCGAGCGGGACCGTGAAGGCCCTACTGCGCAAACAAACATTCGGTCCGGATCACTCATGACAAGCCGCTGGCTCTCTTTTGGGAGGGTGCTGTTCAGCCCAGCGCACAACCATGTTAAGAGTGGCGGAAATCAGGAACGGATCTTGGTCATAGACGGCCTTGGAAACGACGACTGGTCATTCTATTGCTCCCTAACATACCCCAACGCGGACGTGTACATTCTCAACGACGGACCTAGCCCGGCTGGCCCAAAGCACCCTGCTGCCTGGCTGCCCCCTTCAAACCACCATATCATTCATCACACCAGCCTGGAAGACCAACTTCCTTTCCCGAGAAGTTACTTCACCGTTGCTGTGCTTCGATTCCCAGCCGCTTCCCCCGACGTTGTTCAGAACAATATTGTATCCGAGTGCAAGCGTGTGCTCCGACCTGGCGGGTATATGGAGATGAGTGTCCTTGACCTCGATATGGTGAACATGGGGATCCGCACTCGAAAAGCCGTCCGAAGACTGAAGGAGAGGACCTATTTATCCGACCCTAACATCAGCCTGAAGCCTGCCAGCGACAATCTCCAACGCCTCTTAGGACGATACGGCTTTGACAACCTGCGAAGATGCATGGTCCGGATCCCCGTCGCAGGAATGATCGTGCGAACCTCTGCCTCGTCCTCGTCGACGGCGTCCTCCACCAATCCGCCATCGACCTTTGCTGGGACCACCGCTACCCCGCTGACAAACCTTTCTGCTGCATCTATCTCATCAATTCCCATGAAGTCAAAGGCACACGGGAAGTCTTCCTCCAACGACACAGACCTGTCGCTGGGCGATCTTCTCTCGGATCCGTCACCGTCACCGTCTAACGACGAGTCCATCCGGAAGATCGTCGCCAAAGTCGGTCGCTGGTGGTACACCCGGTGTTACGAAATCCCCGTCCTGCCGAACGGGGACGCCGATCTCAGCATCTGGGCGGATCGAAAAATCATTCGCGAATGCCAACAGCGCGGAACTGGGTTCCGACTGCTCATTGCGTACGCTCAGAAGCCTAGCGAGAAACGCAGAACGGCAAGTGTATAAACTTGCCACCTTTTCACCTTGTTATGATTACCAATGACCTGCACCTTACCCTACAACCCTGACATGACATTCATTTCATGATGATGACGATGATGATTTATGGAATGATGCTTCAATCGATTTAAATCCTAATTATGTGACTATACGACGGGAGAGATGGAACTCATCTCATGTACTACATTGCTTGCCATTTTGGCCTGGGAGGAGACATCAGATTGTGCATGATTGCTTTTCGTTTCTTTCTTTCTATTTTGGATCATCTGTTCCAGTCATATCTAGCGGTGCATACCTATCATTCTTTATGATGCTGTCCTGGTGGCTGTCTGAGTTTTTTCTTACGTTGCAATTCTCATCTTACTTGTTTGTCTATTACATGAAGCCGGACTTTGATGGATGGATGGATTTGACCTAATAAATGAGCTACCAATGTAGACTCACCGTTACCTTTTGAATTTGCATATGTGCATCAACTTGCAATGCTGTAGATTGCTAGAACACTTTTGCTGGTGCAGTATATCTGTCAGATGATACTATCTATCTTACAAGACCATCCAAAAACCCCAGCTAATACCTAATTTCGCAAGTAATTTTATGAGCCTAAGAGCAAGGTGGTCACACTGAAGCCCCGAGAATTAGGTTTCGTCAAGGTCGATGGGACAGTAGATAGGGCGGTTAGGTAGTAGGTAGGTAGGACGCTGGCAGGTCACTTGCATCTGATGCCGGATAGTTTCAGTTCTATCTACCCATCAATGGTTTTTCGTTTTTTCCACTTTATTATTATTATTACTATTATTATTATTATTATTATTATTTTTTTAAGTTATCGAGGTTGGATGTAAAAATGAAGAGAAGTAGGGGTTCCCGTCTAGTTTAGACGCATTCATCTTGGGTGGTTGACGATCTACTCTAATTTACAATGTCAATACTTAAGCGACTCATGAATGGGGATTGAACTATGTACACGCTGGCGTTGAATAAACTGGGAAGAAATTCACTTATACTTATTAGAAAAGGGCATTCTATATCCATACCAATGCAACTCCCAGGACGATCACAACAGCAAAGCTAAATCACATAATAGGTACATTACAAGCAAACCATCTCAGACAAGCAACCGCCAAAGCAATCAATCACTCATGATCCTTCTCCCAGAACCAATGATACATACTCCTCCACTCCGTCGAATCATCCTCCACATAGTCATGCACCAACTCCGCCGTTTCGTTATGCGCCGCGGAGGTCATCTCTACCGCCACATTGCCAGCCGCATGTTCCAACACGTCCCCTGCCTCATCTTTTGCTTTCTGCGCAAGATCGCGAGCACCCTCTCGCGCCGCATCAGCCCACTCCTCGGCCTGTTCTCGGGCGCGCTCGATCAGCTCGTCTGGCGTGGGGTATCGCTTCAGAATGATGAGGAGGAGGTAGTAGCTGCGGACGATAGCGGCATAGACTGCATCTTTGGCAAGCATGGTGAAGCCATGCGAGAAGAATCCCTTGAGGACTTCGCCGGGGAGACCCGCATACAACGCCGAGATACCCTCTGTCCGGGCGATAGAGATAACATTCGAGATGATCGCTGGGGTAAAGGAGAAGCCGTCGTCTTCGTCGGTGGCGTTGGTTGTCGTCGTCTTCGTGGACGTGGACGGAGACCCAGCACTGGGCGACTTGGTCACCTGCGACCGGGTCTTGGCCATCGAGAATGGGTAGGTCACCGACGAGGCGGCCGATTTGCTCAAAGCTGCAAGCAGGAAGGTGATCGCCGGTGAAGGACGGTCGCGTTTTTCGCGCGAGAGCAGCGCATATTTCAGGAACCCGTTGAGGAAGAATGTGAGTGACGGGTTCAAAGTGAGGATCAGCGAAGCAGAGTATCCAGACCAGAAACCGCGGAGACCCTTCTCGGCACGAATCTGCGCTGCAATATCTCTCGTACTCGCTGATGACTTTGAGGTCTGTTTTCGGGCAACGATATTGGACAACGGCGTGGTGAAGAGCTTCGCAAAGGCACCGGCCGCGACGCCAACGGCAAGTTCATCCAGAACAGGCAGGACAAGATGTTTGTTCTGCCGGGTGGCACCGAAACGAGCGCGGATGCGCTGCTGGCGGAAGAATCCGTAGGCGAGGAAGAAGAGGAACGAGTCGGTGATGGTTTTGACCGTGTCCTGCGCAAGACCAGTGTAGAAGCTGCCTAGGCCTTCCTGGGCGTAGATCTTGCGGGCGGCATCCAGCACGCTTGTGTATTCCGCATCTTCATCTTCGTCCTCCTCACTCTTCTGTTCGGATTCTTCCTTCGCATCGCCCCCTTCGGATTTCGGCTTGTTCCCCTTCCGCTGACCCTTCTGCTTCTGCGTCTGGAGTCGAGCAATGATCAGACTCAACGGGTAAGTGGTGACATTGGAGACGGCCGCCCCCACCGCACCAGCCATAGCATTCCCCAATGCAGGGAGCGCTGGACCTCTCAACGCGGCGGTCTTCCAGTCATCCTTGGGAGGGGTCTCTTCGTATCGATTATAGAGGGAGTAAGAGTCCTGTGGATAGATATCGTTGATGGTCAGACTCCAGAAACTGACAAAGGTGCACCGCGAGTGGTTCGTCGTCCCCGGGTGATCGACAAGACCGGTCTATCGAATCGAACGACAGGATGGGAGGGAACATACCAACTCTGAGTTGTACAGGACCTTATATTCTGACATCCTGCTTCAATGGCTCGGTACACAAAGCCGTTTGGTCGTGTGTCTACCGTCGTTTGTTCGTGCTGGGTGGGCGGCTGACTGGTGAGAATGTCCCGTCGGCCCACCACTGGGTTGTATGGACGGATACAATCGAACGGTCGGATAGATGTGATGAGATGAGATGGAAAGACTGTCAACGTCCACTAAATCAGACGGATGCTAGATAGGCGGATAGGAAAGCCAGCATGAAGACATGGATGATACGGAAGAAACAGGAAGGGGACTGGATGATAGGAAGTGGTGGTGAGCTACCTCGGTCGGAGGGACAAGCAGGGCCTGGACCGATAACGTCACCGTCTGTGGTCCGTGCTCGCCCTCAACGGTCGCACATGTGATTCTACCCTGAGTGAAGTATATGAACCCAGGCATCATCCTGCTACATTGCAATCTAAAAAAATTTAGACAACTCTACTTACGCAAAGCAATCCATATCGGAACAATGATCCTGTGCATTGATTGATAGATTTAGAGTGGTAGAAAAATGACAAACCGACCATCCCAAACCCCGAGACCCGATTATAAACCGCCTTAACAACAAGATTTTCATAAGTTGAAGAAAAAGAAAAGCAATAGAAGTCATCACACCCCCACGTCCCAAAGAGCCCCCCGTTACGTCCCGCACCAACCAGCACGAGACAGATCTCGACCGACCGACCGACGAGAACCAGCTCCTCGCCGAACTCGGGTCATGCCAAACCGAAGTGACTCCAGTCGAATCGGATCAAGGTCGCTCTTCACACAGGACCTAGGAGTGGCATCCGCAACCGCAGTAGTAGTAGTAGCAGACGGACCCCACCATCACGGCAGCAACGACATCGGGCAATTTAACCACCGAAACCGTAGAGGGTGCGGCCCTGGCGCTTCAGAGCGTAGACGACATCGAGGGAGGTGACAGTCTTGCGCTTGGCGTGTTCGGTGTAGGTGACGGCGTCACGGATGACGGACTCCAGGAAGGACTTGAGAACACCGCGAGTCTCCTCGTAGATCATGGCGGAGATACGCTTGACACCACCACGACGAGCGAGACGACGGATGGCAGGCTTAGTGATACCCTGGATGTTGTCCCGCAAGATCTTGCGGTGACGCTTGGCACCGCCCTTGCCGAGACCCTTGCCACCTTTGCCGCCTGGAGAGGAAGGTTAGCATGATAGTTTCGTGGACGGTGGAGGACTCTTGTGATGCAAGAGAGATAAATGCATGAGATGGGAGGTGGTGGAAGACGCTTGAGGACTAGTGGCGGGACGCGGGGTCACGTGGGACCAGGGTGCAGCCTCATCATCACCATCCCATCATCCCCCATCTGGGCATCAAGGTGGGCCAGTACGGGGCAACCACGACCACAAAGGGGAAGAGTACTTACGTCCAGTCATGTTGTCAAAAGGGATAAGAAGATGGAATCAAAGACTGAGGGATGAAGTTCACGTGGGGGGTGGTGCGCGAGATGGAAACAGACGCGACAAGTTGCGGAATCGGAGAAGTGGTGAGAAAGTTGCAAGAAGGAAGAAGGAAAAGCGCTCAGGAGTGGCGTCGGCGGGCGAGGGGAGTAGGTTTAAATAGGTTTTCCGGGCGGGGGCAAAGCGAAACGCGGGAAATTCCCAGAGAATGGAGCAGCAGTTGCAGATGCGTGAATGACTAAGTCCCGGGAGTGATCTGGAAGGGACAAAAGGAATTGGCGACGTTGATTGGCGGGGGGCGGGCGAGAAAAAGGGCGTTATGAACGGCTGCTTTGGAGCGCGTGTTTTGGAGGGGCCCAACTTGCGGGCGGTCGAGCGGTTGACGGGACCGGGGGCGGCGGGTACATCACGTGATTGGATACACCCTTAGTCATCCACCCCATCAATTCCATCCATTCCACTCTCCTGCTGGGCATTCCGCTTGAGAGATGATTCCTGAAAGACAGTAGATCCTACGGACTGAAAAAGGGACCAAATAAACAAGAGGATAACAGGAGACTGCTGGGATTACTGGCTGGGCAGCCCACCTAGAGATATGCTTCGAAAACGCTCATTCATACAAGAACAGAACTCAACACAGCAAACAAGCACAACGAACCCCCCCAACGCCAAAGGAAAAACCCAACCCAGGGAACAAGTGTAAATGCAACAATTAATGGACGTCGTAGCAGGACTTTTCCACTCACTAATGTCTCGTTGTGCGCAGACAAGCGACTAAAAAACAGGTCATCATCATCATAACAAAAATAATCTCAGCAAGCGCAAGTTCATCAAAGCCGGCGGCCCCTGGACAGCAAGAACAAGGAGGAATCGCTTCGCGGTTTATGCTACTTCGCAAAAGCACGAAACCCACAAACGTCTTCGCTTCGAAAGAGTCCAAACAGAACGACAAACGATCAGTATCCACAAAAATCACCATCAACAATCATATGGGAGCCTGGGTTGCTCGACCATACGACGATCTTTCGAACGTAAATGGCTCAGGGCCGGGATAGAAACATTTGAAACAACATCATCACGCAACAAGTCGGACGGGACTAGCCGCGGATGACGGTCGGAGTGTGTGCATCTTTAAGAAAATGGTGCTGCATATGTTGGAGATATGGGTACCCAAACTGATTGGGCGAGGGAGAGTTTCGGGAGTTGTTACCACAGTCTCCTTCTAGACGGGGCGACGCGAGGGGGGAGGAAGTGGGCGAAACATTGCTCGAGCTGCTGCTGCTGCTGTACGAGTCCCGACGAGACGAAGGAACACCCGGCTCGGTGGTCAAGTCGCTGTTGCCACCAGTCACGAAGTCGGGTGACCCGAAGAAACAGTATCGATCGACCAGTTCTTTATACACGGACGACTCGCGATTCGGCTTGCTGGAGATCAGCGTCGAAGGCCGGGCATTATCGAGAGCCGATGTGGGCGGGCTGATTTCGGTGGTGGGAGCGGACTTTCCGACAGTTAAACCAGTCTCATAGAGAGGAACCTGCTTCTTACTCTCTTTACCACCATTTCCAGTTTTGGCGCGAGCAGCCAGCGTGGTTCGATCATGTGTGGGTTTACTCCGCATGGCGGCTGATAAGGAGGTCTCGAAATCATAACGACTGCCAAAGACTTGGTGAGACTGCTTGTCGCGGCGAATGGGAGCAACCAGCTCCTCATCGTGCGAGGCATCTTCGCATAAAGATTGATCTTTCGGGCCTTTGGGGGGATGTCCAAAAGAGAGGTAGTCGTCCATGCTTGAGAAGTCGTCGAAAGTCTGGGAGAGCGAATGGGGGCGATTTCCAAAGCTGGCAAAGGTCCGGCTGCGTGGAAGAGGCGCGCGAGCGGGCACAGCTGGTTTGTTTCCGGAGCGAGGAGGCTCCCCGTGGGAGACGGGAACCTTGAGGAATTGGACCTGGTAGTTCATCGAGTGATTGTTGTCCCAGTAATCCTGGCCGTTGACGCTGTAGCGGATGCAAATGAGCATGGTCTTCTTCTCTAGGTTGGCTTGGTCGTCCATCTTGATACTGAAACTGAACCGGTCATAGCCATCGTTCAGATTCTTGCGTCGCACATCATCGTTGAATTCTGCGGTCACTTCGGAGATCGTCTTCCAATGGTCGAAAGTAAAGCGAGCCGCGACCAACTTTTGAAAAGCGATATTGGCCACGGCCACCATTCCCACGAGAGTAGTTTTGTCAGACGACAAGAATAGACGCTCCAGTCGCACGCGCTGCTGTGCTCGCCTTGAAAGATCGCGAGGGAAGTTGGGGAGACGAATGTCCCATTCGTACCGCTGGGTTCGCGATCCAGGCTCGGTGAATGGAAACTCCCCTTCCGCGTCATAATCATCTACAGGTGAGGTATTCGCACTCACGGCCTGTGGCTTGTCTACCTGGAGAAAATGACGGATATGTTCCAACTTGGAATCGAAATGAACCGCCTTGGAGTAGGTCGGCGTCCCTGGCATACTCGATGGGCGTCTTCGGGCGGATGGGGGCCGGAGGGCCGGTCTCACCAGTTCCCCAGACTTTTTGCGGACCATGGGCTGCTTCCTCCTAATCTCATCCTCTCGGTCACTGCCCTCGGGCGAGCTCGTCAAGGCCTCCTCGTGGTTGCGGGCGATGACGGTCTCCGTGACGGATCTCGAGTGAGAGATCTTGCGAGCTTCCCTGGAAAGAGGTAGGTGGGCAGGTTTCCCTCCATGAGGAGCGGCCATAGGTTGACTCGATGAGGGCTTCACTTGTGGTGGTTGTCTTTCCGGGGAGGAGGCACGCCGTTGTTCAATCGATCGCACCGCAGCCTCAAGTTCCTTGAACTGGAATCCGTCCCGGGAACGATATGATGCCTCCTCATCGCTGGAGTTTTGTGCGGACTCAGGCGGAGAGATAACGGCCCCGGGCGGCATATGGGACTCAGTTATCGGCGGTGGAGACTGTCGGATACTCCCATTGGTATCTTTGTGCTTCGGTTTCGGGCTGAGAGCCGGGGAGGGACCACTGAGGGCCTTGCTCGTGGACGGGCTCCTTCGATGTCTGCGGACGTACGCGGTGGATGAATAGGGGCGAGAAAGCGGCGGACGTTTCGGGAGTGACGGGGGAGAAGAAGGACAGGACCGAGAGTCAGGCTCGGAGGCGGGCGGTAGAGAGTGCTGCGCGAGAGGCGACTGCTTCAACGGCGCAGTGTAGGGCATCCGGCCGGACTTGTGCACTCCAACACAAGAAGCGGATGAAGGGGGACTGAATGGAGAGAAAGACACGATGGCGTGAACAAGGGGACGGATGGATGATGAATTAAATGATGAGGCGTCGACTGTGGCCCCTATGCAAGTCTTTCGACGAGGGTCAGTATCTTATCGGGCGAGATGGAGTTGCGTAGGTGGGGAGGTGGGTAGGATCGGATCCCGCGGAAACGAATTCTTTTGAGCACCCAACAAAGTGATTTACGGGACCAGACGAAGAAAGTGAGTCATGGTGAAAGAGGGCAGGGGAGCAGATGGCTGAAGGAGGAGGAAGAGATGTCGGCGAGAGGCAGACGGCGGGCTGATAGCAGAAGGAGCGTGGGAGGCGGTTCCGTGGTCGGAGACAAGAGGCAACGCCGGTGTCACACAACTTTTGATTCCCCACTCGAGTAACACTCTCCGAGTCGACCGCAACCCGCCGAACGGGACACAAGGAGGGGGGCATTGAGCAGGCAGACGGCGTGATACATACCTCGATAGCTCGACATCTAGTGAGGGAAGGGGAAGAACTGGAGAAGAGAGAACGAAAGAAAGAGACCCACGCCGGGCTGCCAGTTTTCTTTGTATAAGAGGCGATCCCAAGAATGAATGGATGGCGAGGAGAGGGGGAATTAAAGTTTGGGGGAAATCAAGATGAGGAAAGGAACTACAGTTGCCAACAAACTAAAAGGTGAAAGGGCGAAGGAAAAGCGATGATGGAGGGGGAAGAGAATATATGAGAGGCCTGGGAGAGGAGGAGCCGCAGTAAACAAGGAGAGCGGCGATGGACGAGATGATACCACCTCCTGATAAGAGCCCGGCGGCGGGGGCAAATTTGAATTTTTTTTTTTTATTCCCTTCCATCGGTTTTCATTATTATTTTCTTTTTTCAATTCTATTACTTTATTTTATTTTAATCGATTGTGATTATTATTTCATCCCCAGGATTTAATTTTCACCTCCCCTCTTTCACAACCCAGCATTGATTCTTCCCCTCATTCTCTGCCCCGGTCTGAGCATCGCTCCGACCGCTCCCTCTCAGCATGGCCGTCCCCGGAAGAACTGACCATCGCCATGCCCCTGGTGCCTCCTGCTTCTTGCGATCGTCTGGAGTATGAACTAGATGGACCAACCCATCCTGGACGAGAACCAGGAAATGGAGGGCGAGAACGCGGCCAGGAGCTGCTCTAGCGTTGCCGCCGTACCCGGAAGAGGACTAGATGATGCTAGAGTGGGCAATACGAGTGCTGGGACGTTGGAAGGGAACCGGCCTCATCCATGTCCCCAACTTAAAATAGGCGATCGAACGGTCTGGGACCGTGGGACGATCCCTCCTCCAGGCCAGTCAGTGCGTTCCGGCCAAGTGGGCCGGTGGAGGCGCCTGCAAGCCCAGGCCCTTCCCGGTTGTATGACTGTATGACTGTCATTTTTTTTCCCCTTCATTTTTTTTTGTAGTCTCTTCCTCTGGTTACGAGCAGTATAATTGGAAACTCTCCGCAATCACACCATATTATCGCTCAGAATTGATCAAGCTTCCTCCCCCGGAGTGGTTTATCAGCGCGATCTCCGAT